>JANRGW010002254.1:0-10209 GCA_024733675.1 Psilopsiagon aymara | reverse complement strand
CCCACCCCCTGGAGCACCTCACCCCCCTCCCCAGGCAGAATGAGCTCCAGGACTAGGCACCACAGCCACTGCTTGAAGCAAAGAGAAACCAAAGGGTTAATGGGACCTCCCAGCTCAGCGTGTGGTGTCAGTAGTGCTGCCGCCTGCTGCCACTGGCCCAGAGTGGTGCAGCCCCAAAGCCTCCGCCCTCAGGTGCAGAGAAAGGGTCTCTGGGCTATTTTCTCCTAAATAGGCCTGAAAACCTGTTTGCAAGACAAATCCCGCCATTCCTTCCAGCAGGAAATAAACAAGCAGCAAATCCCTTGATTCCTTGGGACCCCCAGGGTGGCGCTAGAGCTGCTAACACTGGCAAGGGGGTAGGCCAGGCCCAGCAGTGTCCTGGCACCAAGGAGGAATCTGGCTGTGTGGAGGCAGCTCCCTAAGACTGAACTGCAGTGGCTGGAGACAGGCAGAGGGCTCCTGCTCTGGAGGCACTGGTGGAGCTAGCGGCAAGCCAAGGGCTGCTGCACGGGAGGCAAAGGCAGCATTAGATTGGAGGCCCCTCACCACAGCACAGTACTGGGAGCTCTGCACCACCACCTCCTCCCACCACCCTGCTCAGGAGGGATCCCTGTGAGATGCTGCCTGAGGAACGCCAGAACCAGTGTAAGCACCATCTGTCCAGGGCTGCTGCACCTCAACCAGCAGAACAGAGGGACAGGGGGTCACAGCCTCTGCCTGGAGAAACCTTCTCCCTCACAGCACCCACAGTACGGGATTGCCTCTACCGCAGGAGGACAGGCTGGAGTGGTTCAACTCCTGTTCTGGAATTCAGGAGGATACTATAAAGAGCATTCTCACCCCACATTGCAGCTCCTCGAGTGACATTACGCTCAGGGGCAGTCCTGGACCTTAGGGTCCTCTCGCCTGGTTTAACACTTCACACTGTCAACAACAAGCTCTTGTCCAAGTTACTGTGCTGTTACTGGGAGCACTACAGCACATGCAGGACAGCGGGGGTGGTGTCTCCCAGGTTCTCTAACACATTCCCAGCTTGGGTGCAGGAAAGCCAGTGATTAGCAGCCTCTCAGTATGTGGTATGTCCATAGAGGGGGTCAGAGCCATCACCAGCCACCTCACCCAGCCTATGAGAAACCTCTAGTGTCTCACTAGGAAGCACTTTTGGTCAAGCACCTGCTTGTGCAGCCTTGCACAGGGACTCTTCACCCTCTGAAACAGAGACATGAAGAAATCATGTTCTCTCCTTATCTATGCCACAGGAGGAAATGCAGTGGCACCTGTCCTCTCCTCTGCAGGAGGAAATCCACATCTTACCCTGCTGCACAGGGGCAATAGGAGGGGTGGCTTTAGGACCTTTACATCAGCAACGTTGGGATCTGGACCTGAAATGGACACGACTGGGGTGGACCACTGTGGCTACATGTGGATCACTAACAGGAACTGGAAGCATCAAGTCATGGTGATGCAGTGGACCTGTGAACTAAGTACATGACAGTGTCAGACACTCATCTCTGGAAACCTCACTGGCTGCACCAAGTAGATTTTACTGGTAACTGGCCCTCCTCCTCCTCTAAAATGGAGTTTGAAGTACCTGCAGCCTCCACTTGCCCTCAGGGATGCAGGTTAGTGCTGGGGAACGGTTGGACTTGATCATCTTAAAGGTCTTTTCCAACCTGGTCGATTCTATGTTTCATAAAGGCAGCAGTTAATAGTTGTCATGTTGCTGTCAAGTGCTTATGAAGGTTTAAAGACAAGCCAAAGCATCATCTTGATCCTTATACAAAAATCACCACCACTGGCTTGTTCTAATCCAGCAGCACCAGGGAACAGTGCTCATCTTGCTGTGACAGGGAGATGCTGTTCTGCAATGCTCAGAGGGGTAAGGAGCCAGGAAGCTTCCATCCCAGGCACCACGATCCTCATGGAGGAACTGATCAGTCTTGTCAGCAAGCACTGGGCAAACAGGGCTCTGTGTTCTGCATTCCTGATGGGCTCTGAGATAAAGCACTTGCTGGGATCAGGGCATCTTAACAGCACTGAACAGCACCAGAGCTGAAGGCTTCAGCGCAGGTTCCTGCCTCTGGGTCCTGTTCAGCAGCATCCCTGCAGGAATGGCTGAGGAAAAGGAAGCACCAGATTCTGCCCTTGATGCTAAGGGGAAATTCACCATTTCCAGCACAGGCTTTTCACTGCCCAGCTGTGAATAAGGAGCCAAAACCATTTTATAAAGCACAAGTGCTGAAGCTCTGCTCTTGAGGAATATCCACATGAACTGAGAGGAGGTTCTTGGGTGCCTGGTTCACAGGGAGATGTGTGCTCCCAACCCATTCCAGCTTTACATTCCATCATACAACCTCCTTTGGCTCCCCTGCTGACACACCCTGCTGTTAAAGGAGGGAAAGGTGGAGATTTTAGTTGCCTCTTTCATTTTGGGGTACAAGCCTCCAGTTGCCTTTGACACCAAGCAGAAATACTGTGTTCCAGCAGAAATGGTGACAACTGAACCTTTGCATGTGGAGTGGAGCTTAGAGGACACACAGCAGCCATTGTCCAACATTTCCAGAGAAAAGGGGATGGATAATCCCAGGTAATTAAGCTCTTTGCACTGAAGGGCCGTGTGGGTTCTCTGTACACCCTGAAGTGTGGTTCTTTCCCTCCTGCCTTTACTCCAAGCCGTATTCACCCAGTGTGGGGACTGCAAAGTGCAGAGCAGCCCTGCTGAGACCTGCTGTGCCCGAGAGCTCCCAGCACCGCGGCTGCAGGGCTCCAGTGCTCTCAGTGTGGTTCTCAGGAGATCACCCATGTGTGAGTTACCTTGGCAGCCAGTTTGGGGTCAGCACCTCAGAACTGCAGCGTCTCTAGAAACGCAGCTCCCACACTTTCACAGGCTGGGTTCGGAACTGGCCGAAATCTAACGCTCGCTTTGCCACCTGACTCCAGGACCCCGACTGCCAGTGGCCCATGTCCCAGTGCCAGTGTCACAGCAGACTGCACCCGGCCTAGGGTCTTCCTCTGGGGAGTTTACACTTTGCCTTTGCTTGCTGTGCTCGTCCACAACGGGTATGTGGAGGGTTGTGCTGGGTTCAGTTAAGAGCATTGCGTTACCACTACGTCCTTCCCCACTCTAGGCCCTGACTAAGACAAAGTGCCCAAGAAGAAGTGAATATGTCTATTGACCGATTGTAAAGGTGAGAGAGGATCTCCAAAGCCCATTGTCACTGCTGCCATCTGAAAGACAGTAAAGACAGAGTTCAGTCTGTTGGAGCTGAGCATACTATGGCTGTTTGTCACATCTCAAGCAGAGCGGCGGCATGGGGAACCTGCGGAGAGGCCTCTCCTTCCTTGCCCCTCACTGCCTGGGCCCAAGGACTGTCCAGCGCTGGGACCCCGCAGAGTCCAGTCCCACCAGGCCAGGGTGAGTTGTGCTGCTGCCACTGCCTCAGGAAGCAGGGTCTTCTCCCAGGGGGGACTCAAGGCAATAGTAACCTCTGCAACCACTGTCGTTGATTCACCCCCAGCATTTAAAAAGGAGCCCTAGGGTCAGACACTCAGAAACACGCACAGCCCTGAGAGGCCACACTGCCTATGGGTGAGCAGTGCTCCTCCACTGAACTCATCCAGCAGACCTCAGCCACTGCTCCGGGCTTCCTCACATGGGGTGAGATGCGCCCGAGACCCCTCTGAAGGGAGGGAGATGTGTAGACCAGCACACTGGCATTCATTCCAGCAGTAGCAGGAACAACCAAGGAACATCTCCCACATTGTGAGAGAAAGGGAAATGTGGGCACGGAGAGAGGAGAGAGTGACCCTCCCCTCAAGCAGAATTGATGGTAAGAGGATTCTGTTCCCAGTAACCCCAGACAACACCTTAAACACCAGTTCAAAGTGAAACCCATGGCAAGTTATTTGGCTTCTGGCATTTCAAGAAGCATTTAGGCAGCCAATAGGAGAGAGGTGCTTAAAAACTCACTCTCTGGATGACCTTTGGGGCAATTTGGGCAGGTGGGCAAAGGGCTGGGTGTTTTTAGTGAGCTGGAGACAGAGCATTGCTATTTCACTGTGAAACAGCTGCATGTGCCAGGCCTCAGGGCTGTGCTCTGCTTCTGAATGCATAAAACTCCACCCTGAGGGGGAGAAACAACACAGAAGGAGCATCTCAGAGGGTCTCTCACCTGGAGGTTGGTGAGCTGCTGCTGCTGGTGGGCGATGGTTTGCTTCACCAGCACACTCTTGATGCTCTGCTCCATCGCATACTTCTTTGCCTGGGAAGAAACAGACTCTGTAGTCACAGGACAACACCCTAGAGCAGGAACAGCATCTGACTCCACAACATAGCTCCCCAGATCCACACACTGGCGGCAGGGAACATTCCAGCGCTCCAGCTCTATGCACCACGGCACCATACGTAAGCCAGCAGCTCACCAACATCCTGCTCTGCACCTAGGAGTTCTGGAATATACCTTAGAATATAGCACAGGGATTGAGCAGAGAGACTCAACCTGCAGCAGGCACTACATCAAGAAAGCAGCATGCACCAGACACGTGGCATCTCCCCTCTTCCTCCCTCTGCCCCTTAGATCCCACCACAGCACCTTACCTGCTGGGATGAGGGCAGGACAGAGCCTCCTTCAAGTCCTCTCCACTCAGAGAACATCTGGACAACGAATTTCTACAGAAGGGAAGGGCCCCCAAACACTAGGTCCAGTCTCTGGCCTGGGCTCTCCCTTCCCTGGCCTGGCCTAGGCTGGGACACCCAATCTGCTCACACAAGGCTCCCACACCTTCTCTATGTCCTGCCTCAGACACAGGCTCACTGCTTTGATCCTTTCTGTGCCCTACATGTCTGACAGGGCTCAAGCTGCACCCCAAGGGTGCTGACATGGAGGCTGTCAAGGAGCCCCTGAAACCCTATTCCTAGGGGAGGTCCCAGCACTCAGCCACCCCTCGGGCACCTGCTTTCCATGGCTGCAGGGGTTTGGGAGGCTCTAAATCGTGGATGTGAGACGTGCGCTTCGGAAACCTGGAAACGGACAATGGCATTTACAGCTGTGAGCCAGCAGAGGCCGCTCCGCACCAGGAGCCACACACCCCCCCAGCTCCTGCCGGGAGCAGCACCGCTGCCGCCCCGCACAGCCAGGGCTGGTTCCTGCCCCTCCAGTCCCAGCTCCACCTCTCTCGGCGAGCTGGGAATCACACCCTCAGTGGGGTAGCAGAAATCTCCCACCCGCCGTGTGAGACAGGGCCAACCACCCCAGATCAAAAGCTGTGCTCAAATGTCGTCTGGATTAGACCAGTCTGGCTCAAATGGGTGGAAAACACTTGCAATGGGGCTCCTTAAGACATCAGTGTGAGCAGCAGGTCAGGGAGGAGATTGTCCCAACACTGCCCCCTGGGGAGACACATCCCCACACCCCCCCCCCGCAGTCCTGGTCCAGCTCTTGGGCAACAACACAAGTAGGATGTGGAGCTGGTGGAGTGAGTCCAGAGGAGGCCACTGCAGGAAGACACTGCAAGGCCTGGGGCAGCTCTACTCTGGAGCCAGGCTGAGAAAGCTGAGCTGCTTCAGCCTGGAGAGAAGGCTCCTTAAGGGGAAACCTTAGAGCAGCTCCAGTGCCTAAAGGGCTGCACGAAACCTGGAGAGGGGCTTTGGACAAGGGCCTGCAGGGACAGGACAAGGGGAATGGCTTTAACCTGCCAGAGAGGAGACTGAGATGAGCTCGTAGCACAGAAGGTCTTCCCTGTGAGGGTGCTGAGGCACTGGCACAGGATGCCCAGAGAAGCTGTGGCTGCCCCATCCCTGACAGTGTTCAAGGCCAGGCTGGACAGGGTTTGGAGCAAGCTGCTCCAAGTGGAACGTGTCCCTGCCCGTGGCAGGGGCCTGGAACTGGACGAGCTTTAATGTCTCTTCCCACCCATACCATTCCATAGTTCTATGAACATGAGAAAGAGCATAAAGGAAAATAGACATTTTGTGATGTGTTCTTGTGTGGATGGACTCAAAGAGCAGCTGGAACAGAGCAGAAACCTGCTCCCTGTGGAGCACATGCTGCTCCTTCCAGGAACCTTGTGGTCATTGTGTGTTGTTTCAGCATTACAATGTCAACTCAAGATGTCATTTACTTAGGATTTTAATTACAAACACTCTCCCCGCTCAGACAGCAAATTCCACATCATGCTCCCCAAAAGCATCCCCAAGCTCTAAGCCAAACCAAGTCATTCCTGGGTAATTGGAAGAGTGAATCCACAGGCAGCACAGCCAGACCCCAGGCCCGTTCTTGGGAGGTGGGCTCCCTCTTGTAGCATCAGGAACAGATGCTCATAAAACCCCCAAAACCAAACAAAAAACCCCCAACCAAGAACCAAGCCCACATGATGGATACTCACCTTCTGCAGAGCTTCCTGCTGCTCTGGTGTGAGGGGCGGAAGGCCCAGCTTCGCTGCTGTGCTCTGGCCATTCTCCATCTTAATGGACTCTGTGCCCTGAGGAAACAGGAAAGAGTCATGGAAAACCTGTTCCAGCAGGGGTGATCATTCCTTCCTTCCCAGATCCCAGAGCACTTCATATCGGACTGGCACAAACAGCTAAAATCTCCTCACAACTGGAGGGAGGACACATGAAAAAACATGAAAAGCTGTTGGTATTCCAGCATTCCCTATGGGAGAGCTATCCCATTGACCGAGGTCCATCCTGTAAAACCCACGGTCAGTTATCCCTGGCACATCAAGTATTGGCAGGTTCTTCCAAGGTATCAACTTGCCTTTGGTTAAGTGATTCAGCACAGGAACATGGAATGGTTTGGGTTGGAAAGGACCTTAAAACTAAAGACAGCTCCACCCCCTGCCACGGGCAGGGATACCTTCCACCAGCCCAGGCTGCTCCAAGCCCCATCCCACCTGGCCCTGGAACCACCCAAGGCCAGGATTCACACAGCAAAGCAGCTCCCATCTCTCTGGGAGCAGCCACCAACTTGCGACTCAGGGGAGTCTCTGCATCCCAGAAATGTTAGTGCAATTCCCAGCTCTCATAGGGTTCACCATTAAACTCCTGCTCAGAGAAGACTCAGCTCTCCAGTGACCAGTAACACTAACACCCACGTGTGTGTGTGTGCAAACACCCTGCAGCAGGCGCAGGGCAGAGGCAGGACCAGAGCCGTGCAGCAGCTCTTCCAGCCTGGGACAGGGCTGTGCTTGAAAAAGGTCTCATACAAAGCAACAGGAATTTCAGGGAAGGACCTACAGGTGTCCCACTGACTGGAACTCCTGCACGAGAAGAGCTCATGGCACTGCTGGTGCTGGCCACAACTGGGATGCTCCCTGTGGCATAAATGTCTCTGGAGCACCACTGAGTCCTCCACAACAACCATAACCTTAAGAGGTACAGCAAGATCTGAACGTGATACCAACATGGAGAGCAGCAAACGCCTCGTGTGGCCACACCTGAAACCTCAGAAAGCCCCAATGTTCAGAAGTAGAAGATCCTGCCCACAGCTGCTCAGAAGTTGCAGAGAATCACCGAACCAACCAGGGTGGAAAAGAGCTTCAGGATCATCCAATCCAACCATTCCCCAGCACTGCCAAGGCCACCACTAACCCATCTCACTGGGGGCCTCGTCTAAATAGTGTGTGAACACTCCCAGGGATGGCGACTGCAGCCCTGCCCTGGGCAACCTGTTCCAATGACTGAGCACCCTTTGGGGAAGGAATTGTTCCTCAGCTCCATCTCACTCTGCCCTGGTGCAGCTTGAGGCCAGTTCCTCGGACCCTTGAGGCTGTTCTTCGGGAGCAGAGCGCAGCCCCCTCCTGGCCCCATCCTCCTCTCAGGCAGTTGTAGGAAGCAATCAGGTCCCCTGAGCTTTCTCTCCTCCAGACTGAGCCCCCCAGGTCCCTCAGCCCTTCCCCATCACACTGTGCTCCAGGCCCTGCACCAGCTCCACTGCCCTGCTCTGGCCCCGCTCCACCACTTCAAGGTCTCTCTGGTAGGGAGGGGCTCAGAACTGAACACAGGATTCGAGGTGCAGCCTCACCAGTGCCCAGCACAGGGGCACAATCGTTGCCCAGGTCCTGCAGGTCACACCACTAGTGTTCTGGGTAACAAACCACAGCAGCACAGACCTGTTGCTGTTGTTAGAATCACTCAGCACCAGGTCACATTAGGGTTGTGAAACTACTTCAGTATCAAGTCTAACCCCATCTCAATTCCAAGCTAGCAGCAGGGATGCTTTTCCCAGCAGCAGAAGCACTGGAGAAAGAACAGGCTCAATACAGAAGTGACGAATCCCACCCTGATTCCAGTAGCTGCATGGCTCTCATATGCCCTCAGTAGATGTGCTGCTGGGATCAGCATACGGTGGGTTCTTGACAGTTTATGGGGACACCTGAAAAGCATCAAAGCTCTGGGGACTTTGAGTAATAACTCTCAAGACTCAACTCCGTGTCCTTAGATCACTGCCCTTGACAAACTCCTCTGCTTTCTGCTTCAATCCCTTCCCTATTTGTGTGACTCCACATCAGGAGCAGAGCCTGTGTTGCAAACCTCCTTTCAGGAGGTCAGCTGAAAGCAAAGTCTGAGCCTCCTAAACCCAGAGCTGAGTTCCTGCTACTCAAGGTTACCTTGTCCCTAAATCTGAAGCTTTTCCAGGCAGTATTCCCCACTCCCATGCTCCCAGGACAAAGCAAAGGCTGCAGCTGCCCTGGTCAGGCCACACTGGACTCTCTTCAGGCTGATGCCCTGGTCACAGCAGGAACAGCCAATGGCCTTTCCAGCAGGGAAAGGAGGTTTAAACAGACAGGGGCACCCTGAGAAGAAGGAATCCAGGAAGCCTGTGGGGACATGGAGCTGGGTCTCATTGCAAGGACCACACCAAGGCATTGGGCAGCTGCTGAAGCTCAGTGAGGTAAGACATCCTGACACAGTGCTATGGGACAGGCAGGCTCAGCTCAGCACCAGCAGATGGGAGCTCAATCCACGCAGAGGGTACCCAGCTCATGACAGATCCTACTGGAGAAGGTGTTTTAACCCCATGTAACACTAGCAGGACTGAGGACTTCACTGAAGAGGTGTAACAAGACTCAAGTGCAGGATGGACCTTCCAGAGCAAATACTACACAAGCCCATCGTGGCTAAAAGCAAGCAGCACACAGTCAAGCCGGAATGCTGCTTCCTGAAAGGGTCTCTTACACTTTGCCATTGAAACACTGAGATACCACCCAGGCGGGGACCACCAAACTGAAGGCAGCACCTCCTGCACCTCAACTCTCATGTTCCAACATAATCCAACGCTAATCCTTTGAGGTTTCTTCACTCTCGGTATCTGCCATCTGGTGAGGCACTGGCACAGGGTGCCCAGAGAAGCTGTGGCTGCCCCATCCCTGGCAGTGCTCTGGCCAGGCTGGATGGGACTTGGAGCAAGCTGCTCTAGCGGAAGGTGTCCCTGCCTGGCGGGGGCTGGAACTGGAGCAGCTTTAAGCTCCCTCCCACCCAAATCCCTTCATGGCTCTATGATTGATTCCATCAGAAGCTTCTTTCCCTGCAGCCCTGACACTGGGAAGGTTTCACATCTCCCTTTACACACTTCCATAGATAACAACAGCAAACCACAGACTCCAGGGAAGGCTGAGCAGTGCAAGGATTCATTTCTGCTATTGAAGGCTAATCACAAAGAAAACAAACAGCCTTCAACAGGAGTGTCCCGCTGCTCCCACACATCAGCACACAGTAAGGAATGAGCACTCCTGAAAATACAAAGAACTCAGAAAAACACGATCCTCTTAGGAACCTTCCCGGTACACAAGAGCAGGCAAAGGAGACGCAAAGTCAGCCATGGGCGCCGAAAGGGTTTTGCCAGGAAGGGCAACGAGCCCTTCTCCTGGGAACACCCGGCAACGAGCCCCGGCGCCGAGCAGGAGATTCGGGAACACTGAATTCGGGAAACCTGCAACCCAGCCCAATGGAAGCGGCGGGAGCGTTTCCCGAGGCCAGAAGAGCCATTCCCTCTCAGCAGCGCTGCACAGAGCAGCTCAGCGCCCCGCACAACCGTCCCGCACAGGCCACGGGCCCGGGAGCTCCGCACTGAGGGCCTGGGAAGGCCCAGCTCAGCAGGGGGACGGAGTCGCTTCCCGGCGGGAGAAGCCCCGCTGAGGCGGGCGGGAAGCCAGCGGGGAGGCCGCGGCACTCACAAGGGCCAAGCGGAGAGGAGTCTGCGCGGGCCG
>JANRGW010002253.1:0-23712 GCA_024733675.1 Psilopsiagon aymara | reverse complement strand
GCTGAGGCGCTGGCACAGGGTGCCCAGAGAAGCTGTGGCTGCCCCATCCCTGCAGTGCTCAAGGTTGGACACAGGGGCTTGGAGCACCCTGCTCCAGTGGAAGGTGTCCCTGCCCATGGCAGGGGTTTTAGCGTCCTGAACGCCAAGGCAGCCCTACCAGGCAGCCTGTGCTACTGGGAGGTTTCAAAGCTTTAAGGGCTGGCTGATTCCCTGGGTTGTCTGGTCCAAAAGGTTGCTCAGCTCAGCTGGGAGACACCTGATTCCAGACACCCTGTCCTAGGGCATTGCCTGGGAAGTTCAGACCTGGAAAGTCCATCAGTACTCAGTCCTGGGGCAGAGTTTACCAGCAAACACCAAACCACAGTGACAGATCTGAAATCCCCAATGTTCATTCACTTACAGTTATCCAAGTATTTCATGCATTAAATCAGCTCCATTCCAAAAGCACAGATTGCAACCAGGTCAGCCCCTATGCACAGGGAGGTTTGGTTTAGTACAGCCAGGTCCTTGTGTTTATGTGCACATAGTTTCCATCAGTTCTTAGAAAACACGGGCAGAGTGCACACACGTGTGTGTAAGGAGAGGAAAAGAGCACAAAGAAGAGGAGAAAACCCATCTCCAAGAACTCACTGATTAAAATTGCTCCCAAGTTCCCGTTCCCTCCACAAATAAAACACTTTGTGAAAGTCCAACTTGGGGTGGATAAAATATCAGCCACGTGCCTGACTTACAGCACTGGGACTGAGGTTTGGGCACCACTTCAAGACTTTCCCCTAGGAGTCTATCCAAACCCTCTTTGCTTCTGATGTGGAATAATTTGGAAGTGTTTTTAGGCTGCCGGCTGGGATAACACAAGGGCTATTGTAAACACACATGCAGGCTATCAGCACCAAACCCACACAGATATGGGCTGTACACACATAAATAACCAGTGCATGTCCCTTTTTGCTGTTCTTTTTTTCGGAAAGAAACGAATTGCAATGTTGAGTTAAAGAAAAAGATGAAATCCCTGAGCAGGTCATAAGAAAAACAGCGATTGTTCATGGAAGGAATCCTGCTTCACCTCATTTTCATAAATGAAACATACTTAAATGCAGGCCACTAGATCTAAAGAGCTATGGATAAGAAACAGCCATAACCAGCTCTCATCCAAGTGTGCGCACTGAAGCAAGACTTGCATTTCTGTGGTTGCTGTTTCAAAAGTACTGCTGCTAGCCAAGAAAGTCTGTAAATCTCAGAGAGAGCAACCAGGGCACAGAGACCTGCACAGGCTCTGAAATAACCTGCTGAAGATAGCTGACCCAGCCTGGGGCAATAACCCTGAATCACTGCTGTTTGTCTGAGCTTTGCTTTGGGTGGAAAAGGAAGGAATTGCTCTTTCAAAGTCATGGCTCTCTGGGATAGTTTCAATTTTCTCCACTACAGTGGCCAGGACGAAATCCTTCTCACCTGTGAGACACATCATAGGATCATAGAACCATGGCATGGTTTGGGGTGGAAGGGATTAAAGCTCATCCAGTCCCAACCCCCTGCCACAGGCAGGGACACCTTCCACTAGAGCAGATTGCTCCAAGCCAATCACATCCATATCGTTTAGTATTTCTTCAGAACTCTTCAATTCCATCTGAGGAAGGGACTGCAGCAGCTCCACTTCCCTGCCTCCTGAAACAGCATTTTTCCTTTCCCATCTCCTCCAAGAGGTGTGATAGGACAGAAATGAGCACACCAAACAGCAAGGCTGCTGTCTACTATGGCAACTGCTTTTCCTGCAAGGAACCAAGTCTCTCCAGATCTGGCCCCAAAAGGATTCAAGATGTCCAGGAGATGCAGCAGACCCTTTGTCCATGCCAAGCCTATCCTGTATGTAAAAAAACAACCGCAAACCGACCTGTCAAGTTGATAGATGCTGAGGTTTTCTGCCTTGCCATTGGATGGGGTTTGAGCAGAACCATTCCACATGTTGGTGAGGGGAAATGAGATAGCAGATTCATCTGCGGCAATAAATCCATCTTGCTAACGACGGGGTGGCAAACAACCACATTGAAACTGCACCATCTGCAAATAGTATTTCCACACGTAGGAAGGAGCTGCAAATTGAAGTATCATCTCAAGTGGAGACGTGTAAGTTCTTTGCCCTTCCTCTACCAGTGCTGCTTTGACCAACCTTGTACCTGAAGCAATGCTTAAAACAAAGGAGCCGTTCAGCCCTTACATGGTCTCTGGTAGCTGCAATCATACAAGCTTATGGGTTGGAACGCACTTAATAGGCCAGAAGGAGTGGTTAAAGCCCTCTGCATGAGAAATGTTGTGATTGCTGCTCCGATCTAGACCGAATCTGCAGGAAATAGCAGCGTGTTGAGAGTTCTCTTAGAGCAGCTCTGCTGGAGATTTGATCCAAAGCCTGTAGAGGTCTATGATTAGACTTCCTCTGCTGCAGCAGCCTCTGGGCAAAGCTATGTCATCAGCTTCTTATGGCCCATTCATGGGGCTGGTTTGATGCATTTCCCAAACCAGAATCCCGGTGCCAAGGTCCCAGCAGTCACAACTGACCAGCAGCTATTGTACAAAGGAAGACAAAGCTCCTGATGTTAAGCACATCTGAGACAACATGCAGACAAGAGTGTAAAACAGTTAAAACACCTAATAAAGCACTGAGGGAATTTGAGAGCATGGATTTTAGCTGAGTTCATCATGCACAATGCTGAGTTTAATTGAATTAAGATAGCAATCAAAGTGTGATCCTCCACAGCAAAGTCCTTCCTCAAATCTTTGTTCCTGACCTTGCCTGGAAGGCTTCGCCTAAGCCTTTGAGACTCAAAAGAAGTAATCCAAATCCCCCATTGTTAGGTGACCCATGAGGGTCACACAGAGAGGGAAGAACTGAGAAGAAATCAAGATACAGTTAAGCAGCAGAGAGTCCCAAAGCAGGGACAGCAGGGGAAAGCACCTGAGGAGGATGAACCTGGTTTGCAAGGCCTGACATCTTTAAGACCCATTCATCCAGCTTCGAGATACTTCAGCTTCAGATGCCTGGAGGTTCACTCACCATGGTGTGACAGCAGGCTTCTACTCGTACCAACAGGGGTTACTCAGTTAATGTCAGTGGGAAATGGCATGAAATGGGAGAATTTGCCCATCACTATCTGCCACAGAGAACCCTCCCTGTTTTGACCTGTCCTGACAACCTCATCAGGTGCTTTCAAGCACTGCTTTTATCCAGAATACATTTACAGACTATGTATGAAGCAATCAGGATCTCACCTTTAGCTCCCCAGTTTCACCATTACATAGTAATGTTCTGTGCTGTGACCCATAGCACCACTGAGAAGACAGCTCCTGTGAGAAAACAAGCTCCTGCGTGGAATAGCAGAGATGTCAGAGTGGCCGCATGAGTCTTAACAGCAATAAACTGTTTGCAGTGCACAAACGCCTTCCAACGAGAACCTGTCAGGCTGAACACAGGATCTGAGCATCGGGGCAGCACGGCAACTGCTCCAGAAAATGGAAGGAAAGCCAAAGACTGACCAGGAACATACAGGCTGGAGGCAGGAGAAGGAGCAGGAGGCAATAATCTCTGGAGGACGCCTTCATTGGAACTTATAAACAGCAACATTAAAGAGACTCTTCCAGATTTCAGTGACTTTTCTTCTTGTGAGTAACATTTGGAGTACACGATCTGCAAAGCCATTATCATCATCCACAGAAAGATAAGGAACATTGGCTCAACCCAAGGCTCAGGACAGTTGAATATTGGGCAAGCATCTTTCACTAAGCCAAGGTGGGAGGGGGATGAGGGTTCATGCAAATCCTTTGAAGGGCTGATGAGCAAAACAGCCTAAGAATATTCTCAAGGCTGAAATAAATTAAGACACACATTTCCTTAGGATGCCTGGGATGCTCTGTGATTTTATGGCATCCAAAGTGCTAAGAAAAGCAAAGTGCTGCCAAGCCTGCATTGCTATTCACGTGGTAAAGGTCAGAGAGGTGCAAAAATGTCAGTTTTGCAAGTTATGAACTATTGTAGCAGTTATAATCAAAATGCACACAACGTCTAGAGCTCTTCTTATGGTTAAGTAACAAGCATGAACTATGGCAATGACACACACAACTTAAAGCACACATTGATACCAACTTAGCACATGAATCAGTGTCTGGTGCTGTAGATAATGTTGCAGCATGCAAAAAATACCTCACTGCTTGCATAGTCCATTAAGCCCTGTCTAGCCTCCAATGAGGGGAGATGGTACGCTGTGTTTGGAAACACAAACTAGGAATGATCAGTCCAAGCAGCCATTCCGACCTCTTAATGTTCTGGTTTTCTTAAGGCCATTACAGAGGTGTCACTTAAAGATACTTCTACACCTATACAAAGCTGTACTGCAATGAAATGCCCTGTCCCTGGCAGGCTGGACAGGGCTTGGAGCAAGCTGCTCTAGTGGAAGGTGTCCCTGCCCGTGGCAGGGGGTTGGAGCCGGAGGAGCTTTAAGGTCCCTTCCAATCCAAATCATTCTATGGTTCTATGACTCTATGAAATGCCAGAGCACAGAGGAGCAACTTTCATGAGCTTCTGCAACAACAAGATGAAGAAACATATTTGTAGGTTGTTCAGAGCTGCCTTACCTTGGCAGAGACCAGCAGAGATGACACTCACAGTCCTGCTATTATCAGCAGCCACCCGGTTATTCATGGACAGCTGAAACACCACAGACAGGAGGCAGAAATGGATGTACTTTCAGTCTCTTTTCCTTTATTGACCACTTCACATAATCTGAGCTCCATTCCCCCCACTCTCTGTGTCTGCGGGTGAAAGCGCTGATGATGAAGACACTAAGCACTAACTCTGCTCTGGTGAAAGGAACCAAACTCTGGCTGAGGTCACTCCCAGCTGGAAAAGCAAGCCTGTAACACCAAATGTGGATCCAAGGAACAGAAAAGCAGCACTCCTGTTCCTTGCTCTGCCACAGACCTCTTGTGTGATTATGGGCATGTCAGGTGAGGCTGTGTTCTAAAAGGGAGTTTGGATTTGGTTTGGGTTTAAGATGTGCTTTGGCCAAACCTCTCCATTCTGCCAATGCACTTTCAGCTGGAAATTTCAATCTGCAAAAATCCCTGTATACCAACATTGGGAAATTCACAGTCAGGTCTAATTAACATTGCGTCTCCAATGCGAAGGGGCCTGGCTGCTCAGACTTCACTTTAGACAAAAGCATTTGTGCTTGCACATCAGACACTGCTCCCTCTGAGACACACAGGAACTCCGCCTGCCCATTCCCAGCTTCTCTCATGGTGCTGTGGACCGCAAGACCTTAGGCCAGCTGTGGATTACAAGTCCTGTCCCCACTGCCAGGTCTGCGCACAATGTGAAAGGGAGGAAACTTTACCAGGAAGAATTCAGTGAAAAACCTCAGCTTGGGTAGAAGAATTAAAAGCAGAGTCTATCTGGGAGAGGAGCATCTGGCTTGGTAGCAGGGTGGAAAGCACAGTTCTTCACTGCAAAGAGAAACACATATCCCAGGAAGCAAGAGGCCAGAACCCATCAGAAACATCTTCACAAGCTCTCGTCAGAAACCTATAGTCCCAGAAGCACGTTTCTTCCCACTTCAGAGTAAGGCATTGCCTGCTGGGTAGGAAAGAGTGAGTTGAATCAAGCCAGCTTGAGCTGCACATGGGCTGGGATTTCAAGAGCCGGATCAGAACTTAGTAGCAGCTATAAGAGCCTCGCAGCCAAACACCCATTTTGAGCACATCAGCCTGGGCTCCTCACAAGCACGCATGAAGGCGTCTCACTGCTCAGCCAGCCTTTTCCCATGTTGTGATGACAGCAGAGCTGTTCCCAGTGCTGGCAACAGCTCCATGGTTATTAGCAGCAAGTAATCCAAGCATTTCTAGGCTCATCATTATAGTATTTGAGGGTCTTCCACGAGTTCAGAAGTATTTAAGAGGTTTGCTTTGGCTGTGGAGAGTCCAAGCTGGAAATCTGAGTGCCTTGATCCTGGACACTCCTTGTAGGGAGACATGGATGGTGCTGGGCTTTCCAAAGGGGAATTGTGACCCAATGGGCAGTCCCCTTGGAGTGCTCCAGCTGGTGGAAGGATGTGGCACCGGTTCCTTTCCTTGCCCATCGGTCTTTGCCATGTTTTTGTTCACAGTTTCAGAGGCGCAGTTGTGGTGGGGATCTTTCAGGCTGGCAAACAAAAAGCAAGTGGTCCAAGTTGGCTGTTCCCTTGGGCAAGTGTTTCAACACAAGTCCTTACAGGGGCAAAAGCAAGGGCACATCATGTCCTGCAGCTCCATGGCCAGTGGATGGAGTGACAGCTGAATTTACAAACAGGTCTCATCCCATGAGCCTGGGGATTTGGGGAAGCTGAGCCTTCAAACTGAGACATGCAGGTACCTGATTTCTCTGTCCTGATCAGCCTCAATCAGTAGGCAGATTCCAGGTTGTCGAGACCAAAGCATAGGTAGAACCTTATATCACCCTAAAGACTCCAGGATCAGGCAGGCTGAGTAGAGGTACTTAAAGCATCAGCTGGGAGATAAATAGGGAGGCCATAACTTTGGGGGTGGTTTCATCCAAAATGCTTGCCAGTGCTGCTAGAGAATAAACCAGCTCCATGGTCACTTGCCCAGCTCCAAAGGGGTCTAGTCATCAACTCTAATTGGACTGAAAGCGAGTATCCTCCACACTACATCAGAGCCTTGTCCCTTTTCACCTTCTGAGAGAACTAGAGCTGAGCATTAATGCTGCTCATAACACTTGTCTCCATTCCAGTTGTTGTCCTTGAGCTCATGCACATCTGGAAAGGCAAAGAAAAAAAAAAACCAAGGAAACTGCACTGGAAAAGATGCCTTTGAACTGAGTCATTGAGTGGGACACAGAGGAAAAACCAATCACGTGGAGACAAAGTGAAAGGCGTTATTCCAAGGAACTGTGCAATAAACAAAAGAAAAACCCAAACCAAAGCAATCACACCCACTGGGGAAGACGCCTGCCCCGTGGAACCCCACAAATCAGAACCACCCATGAGAGCTCAGCCACCTCTCAGCAGCCCTGCAGAGACAAGACATACAAGCATGCTGCAATCACCTGGAAGATATTCCTAGCCCAGTGGTGAATATAAATCATGTCTTAATGCACTTATGCTTAAGTATCTCCAAAGCAGTTCATGATATTACAACAAGCCACTCTCCTGTCAGCTTTCTAAGTGGGATAAGTGAGCACTGGAGGCTTGGACACAGGATCACAGTACATCCCTTAATGACCAGGAGGGTCTTCAAAAGGTAGCCAGCAGCCCAGATCAGGAGGTGAAAAGTCAGCTTGCCATCACCTTCAGAGACATATTTCTATGAGCTACTGTTAGCCTACCACCCTCTGCTGTGCTTAGCAATAGATTATAGTTGCACCAAGTACAGCTACAGGCTACCTTTATGGGCTACATTATACCTATTTAAAAACCCAGAGCCCATTGTGTTTTGGGGTTTTGGTTTGGTTTGTTGGGTTTTTTACCTGCTACTCTCCAAAAATGTAGTTCTCCAGGGCAAATGAAAGATATTGAATCACAAGTGGGTTTAACTTCTCTCTGAAGAGTCCTCCCAAAGCCTTCAATAGAGTCAACTGAAAGAGCTTTTGATTATTGTGGTTTGTTTGCCCCTTTTGTCTTTAGCTAGTCCAGCCAACCAGCAAATACTTCAGCATCTACTTCAGCTTTTCCTTAATCTGCATTTCTCCTTTGGCAAAGCTGCATGGTCCTCGAGCACGTATCCTTGCTAACACAGGGCCATATCCCCACGCTCTCCAGCTCAGCAGACTCTGAATCCTCAATACTAATTAGATTTGTCAGACACTAACTGCTTTTGTTAGAGATTACTCCCACCCCTAGGGGACTCCTCTCTTTCCTTTGAATCTGGCAGAACAAGTCCTGCTGCCTGTAAGTGTATGTGGAGGTACATCAAGTGCTCCTTCCATGGAAGGCTCCAGGACATCGGGCTGCATAATCAGTTCCGCATGAAGGTTTGTGACAAAACCATCTCTTCTCTGACAGAGCTTTCTATGGAAGGAGTTTTAAACTGCTTCCAAGTTGCTATTAAAAAAGAAAGGGGGGGTGGGGGGCTCGGGGTAAAAAAACCCACTTATGCAAATAATGAAGTGTTAACAGCTCTTGCAGTATTTGGTGCTTTTCCCTAAGCCACAGCTCCTGGGGAACCCGAGCACGTGCACGTGTGTGCTCCTGAGCCTCACATCTGCAAAGAGAAAAGGAACATTTCAACAGTGCCAGAAACAGGTTAAACAAACATTTACAAAAACTAGCACAGGTATCACTGGGCTTGCCTTGGAATGAGAGGAATCTGCAGGATGGGGTCTCCGGTGCCTGCACCGGGACTATTTTCTCCAATCCTTTTGAAGTCTGCGTTCCAAGAGTTCAAATCTCACTCGTTTTAGCCACACTCTCATTTTATTTGAGGCATGAAGGGAACAGTATTCATCATTCAAACAAAGGAATCAGTTCTCTTTCCTCCCTGCTCCCATCTTCTGTCTCTAGACAAGTGCATCCCTCCCCTGCACTAACTAATAGACGGTTAAAGGCTCACCTTGAGGTGGAGAGCTTTATAGAAGATTTAATTACAGATCCTGACTTGACAACTACCAATGAAGATACTCCCATCATCTGCCACAAGACACACACACACACACTCACGGCTTTACCTGCATAGAAAGAGGCTTTCAATGTGCTGAGAGATGACTTTGAAGGCTGCAGTGAAACCTGGTCTCTAAAGAAAGTACAAGACTATTGGAGGGGCCACCAAAGACCTCCATAATGCTGATCCATAGCTGGGGGACATCGGCAGGTCAGAAGGAGAGAGAAACAATAATAGGTCAGACATTATAATGCCCTTGCCAAAAATTAAGAGAATTGAGGCTAAGACCATAAGAAAATGATTAATCAGCTGCACTGACAATGTGACATTCAGCATGTGCTGAGGGGCTGTAAGTCTGCTAAACAGACTGAGAGTGATTGGAAGAAGATGTGAAATCACAGCACAGAAACCTCTCCTTAGAAAAGACATCTCAAAATGCCAGCATGCAAACTGTGCTGCATGTTCCCAGTTCAGCCTTTGGACCCAGCAATAGAGAGTGGCTTAAGATCAAGACCACTTGTGTACTTACATCTCCAACGTACAAACGCTTACATAGATGCTTTGGTATTTGCTGAGCTGGTGCCTCACACTCCCCATTCCATAAATCCTCTTTCCCTTCAGGCTCCAAGTGATGGAAAACGCTCCCTGAGCACAAAAAACACTCACTGAAGTCAAGGGGGAACTTGAGCTGGAGAAGCACATCAGGAAGTCACCGTCTGCAGAATACAAAGGGCTCCTCATTTATAAAACCAAGCTGTTAATAAGCAGGAGAAGTGGACAGAAATGTCACGGTGGCACTCTGCAAGCAGAGCTGCATGGTCTGCATGGGTTTACCAGCACCCTGGGGGCTCACACTCCCAGATACTGCACTACATGTTTGTGCAGCCCACGACACATCTGGGGCCTATTCTCCACAAGCAACTTGGGGCACGCACATCACTTCAAAAGCAGGTTAAAGTCAACACCTTACATATGCAGGTCTATACAGCAGGACAAGCACCTGGTACTAACACTCCTCCATGGCCAAGGGGCTCAGAGCAGTCAGAGCACATCTCCCACATTGAAGAGGAGCTGCTACTGAGGAGGAGCGGGTCCACTGTAGAGACAGCTGCATTTCTCAATGCTTATGAGTCTTTGCCTGACAATTCTATACATCAAATTTATACTGAGAAATCTACCAACAAAATAAAGAGCAATTAAGCATCACATCAGCAACATATCCATGCAAATGGGATTCCCCACACGTCCATCCCCAAACCATTTTCACTGTCCTCATAAAAGACACTGTTTAGCTGTGGATAAATCCTTGAAATTTGTCTTTCAAAACCCCTATCAGATAAAAAAAAAATGAAGATCCCAGAGACTGCCACAGGGAAACAAAGAAGAGGAAACAGTGAGCTGTGGACCACCGTTGGTGGGCACTTGAATAGGAGCCCTCTGCTTGACACCACCATGGCTTTGAACAAAACTGGAGCCAAACGGCTATTTGTCAGTGGGTACAAATGCACACAAGTGGTGAGAACCTGGCTCTGCTCTAAAAGCACATCAGGGACTTGTCTGTGGGGCTGTGCCGAGCTCCTGCTGGATCGCTGTGCTCGGGGGCAGCACTGTCAGCAGCAATAATAAGACATCTGGTCCCTTCTCTCTCTGAAAGTGTATTTTGGCTCGACTGAACCCACGTGAGCAGCTCCTTGCACAATGCATAGACACAGCATCTCGTGGTCACTGATCCACAGCACTGAGCCCATCCTCCTCGCATTCTGCAGCATCCCCTTGGTCTCAGCCCCACTCCTTGACATGCATCCAGTTCCAACCCCCTGCCATGGGCAGGAACACCTTCCACTAGAGCAGCTTGCTCCAAGCCCCATCCAACCTGGCCCTGAACACTGCCAGGGATGTGGCAGCCACAGCTCCTCTTGCACAGCTGTTTGTGATACTCAGACATGATGCTCAGGACACCACATCCAAGCTGATAAACACAAGCTTGTGCGACACTGCTCAAACCTCAGTGTTAAATCCATCCTGCAGGCACAGGATTGCAGCACAGCATCACCTCCTCAAACAGAGGGGCTGGGATGTGCAGCAGGACACAAGGGTTTTAGCAAGCTGCCAGTGCAAACAGGCTCCCCAGCCACAGCTAAACTTGGAGCTCCTGGGAAGCCATCTGCTTTCCTTCCTATACACAGGCAGGACCTCAGTGCACAGGCATAGCCCCAGCGAACTAGGCATTAATTATAAAGCCTAATTCATGTAAAAAGCACCAAGTTTCTGTTGAGAGCTTTAGCTCTGAGACAGCAAAAACAGAAGTGGAAAAACAGGGACTTAACACACTAAACCCTTCAACAGACCTCTTGTGACACCCTATACCCTACAGGGGATGAAGGGAGCAAGGGCTGTGTGAGACGGCTGGGAATGGACTTGAGACATAAGGAAAATAAGGGAAATGGAAGCAAAGGAAGGAGCAGCGAAGTGGAGGGAGTAAAGAGAAAGATGCGTCTGTGCTTCAAGCGCTTCAAATCAGAGGCCCCACTTCCCAAATAACATTGCCTTGGGGGAGGGAGGGAGGGGACAGGCTGGTTTCCATTTCATTTTTGCTTTGAAAACTCCATTTTTCCACACATCCACTGAAGTGTGGATTTCCATCAAAGCCATGTAAAAAGGGAGCCTGCCTCAAAGCTGAGGTTGGTCAGAAACCACAGCTGTCTGAACTCACAAAGCCACGGCTGGAAAAGCCCTCAGGAGCCATGAGCAGCATTTCCAGCACAGCACCCAGCCCCCCAGCACCCAAGCACAGCAAGGCAGGCACCGAGCAGAGCAGGACCCACCAGCTAGGAAGAGGATGCAGAGGGGATACAAGGACCAATTGCTTCTGCTCCAGCCCAGAACAGGGACCAATACTGGGAGGAGAGATAAGGAGCTGCAGCTGCTGGGGTTGTGTGGGGTGATAAATGGGGTGCTTGGTCATGCAGCCCCAGCACTGACCACCAACACCTCCGCACCTCATCCGGAAAGCACAAGCCTGCCCATCCTCTCATCCCTTCCCAAGGAGCTCAGCAGTGCAGGCAGCCACAGGCAGGCGCTGGGGTTATCATTAAGGAAAGAGGGATGCTGCCCATTGCAGCACCTCTCCAGCTCTGCCATGGATGTGTCGGACCCCAGCTCTGTACCTGGGGCAAGCAGATGGCAATTATAAGGGAGAAGTCTAGAAACCTCCAAAACTCCCTGCTGGCACACGGCAACCTCCTCTTTCCCAGCCGGCAATGGGCACCAACAGTGCTGTGTGCTCCGAGACCCTGCGTGCACAGAGACCCCCTGCCTGCAGCTTCAAGGGGCTGGGAGGGGAAGAACCTGGTCCTGGGCATGGGGACGGTCCCCACAGGGGCAGCTGCAGCAGGGATGCCTGTGGGAAGCAGGTGCTCATTTCGCAAAGGCTGGGAATGGGAATGCTGGCACCGGCGATGCCTGTGCAGTGATGTGTCCCGCTGGCTGGGTGCCCACTGCCAACTGCTGATGCCCTGACAAAGGAGCCATGTAATCCCAGTGGCACCAGCTGGTGGGGCTCAGCTCCAGCGCTCCCCACAAGGCTCCTTCACCCCCTAAGAGCTGACAGGAGGGACATAAACCATCACATACCTGGTACCCAGCTTCACCATCCCAAAAGGGCCTTCACACATTCCTCAAGCTGGGGCTTTTCTCCCCCTGCCTCCCTCACAGCAGCACAGCCAGCAACCAAGGTCTGTGCATTTGGCTCCCCTGGCTCTGCCTCTTCTCACCATGCTCTGGGGATGCCAGCACACAGCATCCCACATCTCCTCCTGCCCTGCAACCTGCTCCAGTGGCAGGGGTTGGAACTGGGTGAGATTTCAGGTCCCTTCCAACACAAACCAGTCTGTGATGCTGTGATCCGCACCTCCCCTTTCTAAAGACTGTCCCAGCCTGCCTGCAATAGGACAAGCAGACATAGAGCCTCCCAACCCCCCCTATCACACTGCAGCTCACCTTCTGGGTCCGCATCATTCCCATCACCAGGAGTGGAGGCTTCTGACACAGTCCTCCCAGCCTGTAAAAGCATGGATTTCGGGCAACATGGCCACCAGACCCCAATTAGCTGGCACAGTACCTGTTCAACATGCTGCTCCTTTCCTGGAAGTTTTAAGGTCCATGTGTTTTGCAGTGCAACGGAGTTCTTCGACATTCAGTTGAATATATGTAGCCCAGCCTGTGGAGCAAACACACCATGGTCTGCAATTGCACTCAGAATAACCAATGACTTCCTACTGCGAAGCCACAACGAGAGCCCAGTCCCCTCCACCTCAGTCCTCTCTGCTGTGCACAACCTGTTCACTTTGTCAGGTGCCAAGGAAGGTCCACAACACCTTTATTTTCCCTACGCACAAAGCGCCCTGCAAGGCTCCATGCACTGGGCTGAGCAATCCATGATTTCCCTAAGCTGTGTGCTTGAAACCAGCTGAGAAGCCAGAGTTTTCCCTGACAAGCCAAGGAATCAGAATTGACATGACTGGAAAAAACAAGCCCCATTCCTCTTGGCAGGGCATTAATTTAGAGATCTCTGGTGTCATCACCCCAATTCACAATGAGTTTGGATCCAAGCTTTCCTAGTGCCACATGACACAGGGATTTGACAGAGAAGGTAATTGAAGGAAATGGCTTTGTAACCTAGCTATTGTGCTGGCAAGCTCCAGCTCTCCTGCAGAACAAGGTTCACTTCCTGGCATGGCTGATCCATCATCCTTTATTCGTCCCCAGTGCCTCTTGACTTTCCTCTGCCTGGCAGGGATAACACAGACCCCTCCATCAGGGGTCTGTGGGGCAGTGAGGCTTTGTCCCCATCTGGTGAGCAGCAGCAATGGGGTGATGAGCCCCCAGGTGTCCATAGGGCAGAGTGAAGAGCAGGCTTGAGCAAGCCTCATGGTCTGCATACCCCTTGGGCAGCGTGTACACCAAGCAAGAGGTATGGGCATGGAGGAACAAGGATGGGGGACCTTCAGGTGGAAGAAATCCCACCCGGTGTGCTCCAGGCCCTCCATTCACTCCACTCAGCTTTCTGCTGAGAGCTGAGCAGCACTTGCATAGGAGTGCTCATGTACACAGATCATCACACACAGCATCTAATAACAACACACACTGCTCTAATAACAACAACCATTGCACTGACCTGTGCATTCTTTCAGTAACCACTTTGTTTCTGTAACCACCGTTATCTAGGCTGGCTCTGAGCTGCTCTGGATGGATGTCAGATCTAAGCCACATCCGAGACCTAGGGCAGAGTGAAACCCTAGACCTGCAAGCCCTGCAGATCCCACCAATGCCTGACATCCCCTTGGGGAGCCCAGTCAAAATGAGCTCATGCCCTTCAGAAGGCTCCTCTCTATTTAAATAAACAACCTGGAGGATGGAGCACAGCAGCAGCTGAACGTACCCTGGTATCTCCACAGAGCTTTCAGCTCCATGACCCAATTCTCTGATGAAGCCAGCACAAGCACACTGAGTTTCTGCAAAGCCTTTGTGGAGGAGGAGAGAAGCAGCCCAATTATTATAGCTCATCTACTAGCAAAAAGTATTAGGAGAGTAAACAGCCAGCAATCACATAGGAATGCCTGTGAGAACTCTTACTTACTGGCATGCAGGTCTCTCATCTGGAATTCATTTATTCATATGCACAATTGATGCCATTAAGCTACAGGGGTGGTTGGGGAAGGACATATTCAAAAGATGCCTAAAGTTATTGAAGGGGTCAGTCTCCACTGTCAGTGTCACCTCTGGGAACAGTGAAACTGAACTATCAGACCAGTACTGCAGAAGAAGAAATGACGTTTTCAGCAGCATCCCCTGAAAATCCTCGAATCATGGAATGAATCACAGACTGACATGGCTCCCATCACCATGAAAAGCAGCGTACTTCTTCCTCCTGTCTGCAAATTCATGTGTGCTGTCAGAAATAGGCCACAAGTCACAAAGGTCCAAATGCATCCTTGGGATCAACCAAGATGAGCTGGCTACGGGGTGTCTGCTTCTGCAGCTTGTAGTTGCCCATCACACCCAGCATTTCCACTGAACAGCTTATGTGGGATGAATCCTGGGGGCTCTAAACCTCCTAGGGGAAGGGCTGCACAGAACAATGGTATATTTACTCCATGGGTTCTATTCTGCATCCCATTTTGCTGCTAACTCCCTCAGGAAACTTTCCTAGTGCAGAGGATGGCCTACATCTTGTTTAATTACATTCAGTAACTTAAACTGCTGGAGAAACCCTCTTCAGCTATAATCAGTTGGAGCTCTGAAGAAATCCCACAGCCTGGTGGAAAATGTCTATACATATAATCTGCGTATTCCCCTTAAATGCTGTCTTTTATGCCTGCAATGATGCATACACAGGTATGGACAGTCATTCTCTTACCTTACCCTGAACATGGGTCCTGTAGGCTCAGAAGAGCAGATGGATTGATTACCTCCGTTCTGGGGTGTAAGCGGGAGCTCTGGCAGGAAAGCAGAAGCCTCCCAGGAGCCCTGCATCACTCTCCAGCATGACAGGCAGCTCCAGGGCTAGGCTTAGGCTCAGCACCACTCTGTGGGAAGGAACCACACATATTCAGGATGAAGGGGTAGGGGGGGAAGCACATGAAGATTATGGAAGTCTCAGGGCAGGTAAATTACTGTTAATTGTGAGATATTTGATTGCAAGGAGCACAGATGGCCAGCCATCTGGTTTTGATTATAAAATTAAACAAGATCAACTCAAACAGGATTTCCTCAGCATTCTTCTTTGACTGGCTCACAAATACATCTTTAACACCTAAGCTACAGATACAGCACAATCAGAAGCTCTTCCTGCCTTTTCTAATCTGTTTGGGCTAAATACTCTGCTGAGCAATGCCCTTGTACATAAAAGTTTCCAGTAGGACTGAAAAGCAGCAGGGGATGGATTAATTAAGAGATGAGAGGAAGGTTGGCTCAAACAGACGTAAAGTCACCCCAATAGAACACCTTCCTTTTACTCTGCTACAACACGAAAACCAGGCTGGAAAGGCGCAAGCCTATGGGCAGGAGAGGATGCTGCCAAGGGCAACAGCAGTTGGGTACCAACCCCCCCTGCCCACATCAGTACCCGGTCAGTGCTGTGATGGAAAGGGATAGAACAGAAAG
Source organism: Psilopsiagon aymara (assembly GCA_024733675.1). NCBI lineage: Eukaryota > Metazoa > Chordata > Aves > Psittaciformes > Psittacidae > Psilopsiagon > Psilopsiagon aymara. The sequence continues at coordinate 7,911 of JANRGW010002253.1, read as the reverse complement.
AGCTGTGAGAGTGGCCAGAGGCCCACCTCCTACAAGACCCTCAGACTTCCCAGTCATCCTTCTCCCTAGCTTGGTCTCCTCTATGACCACTCCTATGACTAATTCATTCCACCTACCAGATAAGGCACTGTGGGCAGCTCAGCACAGAAGCATCCCACCAAAGCAAAGCACAGGACAAAGAGAGATGTCAGCATCCTCCTGGCTGGCAAGGATGGGCACACACCCCAGTTTAAATACACAGCTCAGTGCTACATATGCAGCGTCACATCACTGCTCGAAACATGTCTTTTACTACAGCCTAACTACAGTGTAACTACAGCCTTACTAGAGTGGCCATCTACTAGACTATCTTAAGGCACTTTCCAACCCAAAACATTCTATGATCCTACAGTGCCTCTACCAGCTCAGGCATTTTCTTTGCCTACAAACTTCAGCCAGCTCCTCCTTGCCCCAGCATCCTCTCCATCACATTTCTCCTGCCTGTGTCCCAGGAGGGCAGCATGCAGCAGCTCATTTTTGCTTGTATGTTTAGTGACTTTGAGGCGTTTTGCAGGTTTCAGCCACTCTTTGCTTCAAGATACATCAATTCTGGATCAAGCCCTGCAGGAATCAGCTCAGACTTATTTTGCCCAGTTTGTTGGGCTTGCAGGACCTGCTAATCCATCCAGTTCCTAGCCCTCAGCTACCAAACCTGCTCTCGGAGTCAACTGCCTCTCACAGTCCCCCTGGGAGCTGGGCTGAGGCCAGGAGGCCATTTCCAAGCCCACCCAGTTTCCCTATGCACATGTATGGTATGGAATCGGATTTAGGAGTCCCTGTCCCCCTGCAAGCTTTTCTCATGCAGATTACACAGTCTTTGTTCAAAGCAAACTGGTTGTGAATGGAATATAAAGGGTGTTGCAGGGAGATGTCCTCCTGCATCGCTCCCCAGTGCAAATCCCTAGGATGTGCTGCATCCAGAAACTGCCAGTAGGACCCTGCTCAGCCCTCCTATCTTATCATGTACAGGCAGACAACCCATCGGAAGAGTTAACTGCCCATCAGCCACCAACAGGCCCAGGCTCTCACTCATGTAAACATGGGGTTTACTTTAGCTTTGAGCAGCTTCACTTTCAGGGCTACCTCAGACAGAAAAATGCCATCTCTCAGGAACAGCAGCTCCCTGCACCCCAGGCTGTTTTTCCGCCCCACCACTGCTATCAAAGGCTGGGAAACCTGGTCCATGATTCCAGCCTGCACCCACTCACAGGGAACTTGGCTTCTCAAGGGGCTATTCCCACAGCCCCTTCAGCATCCTCTCTGAATGCAAAAGGAGGGAAGTGTGGCTGCGCTTTGCCAGGCTGCTCACCCATAATCCAGAGACAAGCTTCCTGTGTCTGGACTCAGCTCCGGCCAAATACAGCAGACCTGGAAACACAGCGTGATTCCCCACCCCAATCATCTCTGACCTTGCATTTGACTGATTCCCGGTCATTCTGCACACAAGGATGAGTGTGTGCTGCAGGATCGCTGCAGTCTCTCCCGAACAACAGTTTGACACACTCTGCAATACTGACCCTCCGCAGTACCAGAGAGAATGAACCCAAAAGGCAGATGCCAAAAGATCTGATCTCACCTGCAAACACTGATGGGAAACGGGGAGCAGACAGAGGAACCATTCCTTCCTTCCTAAGCTGCAAGTCCCATTTGCAAGAAGCAGTGAGGTTCCTGCATAGGCAGGTCCATGGAATTAACTGAAAAGAGTTAATATGCCTTCTTTTTCTCTTTTCCCTTTGCCTTTCCCACAAGAGACCCAGGTTTGCTTCAACGTGGACCAAATAACTTGGGTTTCCACAGCCTCATTCTCAGCAGTGATTGTTTCACGCTGAGCTGGTGTATCTCCACAAGAACAGTCCAAGGCAGAAACCTCAGCTGGAAAACGCCAGTCCAAACAGGCAAAAGCATGTGCAACTGAGAAGGGCACCTATCGTAAGGAGGAGCAAGGAATTCCTATATAAGCACCGCTCTACTACACACTTGCAAAGCATAGCCTAAAAAAACCAGTTTTCACATGAACAGATGCTCTGACAAAAACCCTGTGCAAAACGTTTCCTCTGCCAAGAGAGTAAAAGGAAACCTATTTTAGCTGAAGAATCACCTTTCAAAGGCAATCCCTAGTAAATGAGGTATAAAACTGAATTCAGAGCATTTCCACTACTTTCTCGTCTTACCAGCATCCTCTGGGCTGGACTCTCACTGACAATCCCTCTTCCACAGCCAGCTGGGGAGCTGCCCCAGGAGGTGGAAGCACACAATACATACATAAATAAATAGAAGCACTTAAAGAAATCACAAGGTTTTAAAAGCTGATTTCTCCATGCTGGGTACTCCCAGCTAACCAGATGCTGCCAAATGTCTGGCACTAGAGAAACACCTATCGTTTTAGCCCATGACATTTTACTAATCCATATTAGACTTGCACAGAAACAACAGGCTGCTGTTGCAGGGGAGGGAGAAGAGGGGGAAGTAAGTGGATTGCAGTATAGAACAGAAGAGACTTCAGATAGCTGTAGTGTTATCTCAGAAGAGTTTCAGTCTGTCAGATGGGGATTGGAGAGGGAATTGCCTGGGGACTGCACTTTGAGGGATGCTTTCTACCAAGAGAACAGCCCCTCACATCTTTGTAAGCAACTGATTAAGTAGGGATGAGAGGCCTCTATTTGAGCAGAGATCATCTACCAAGGGGCTTTCAGGCAGAGGCACATCAGATTCGGGCTCTACCCAGGCTACTGCCAAGAGCAGGCACGTAACTCTTGCAACATCAGTGTTTGATAGCACGGGGACCACAATGCATGGTTTTTATCATCTGGCTCTATGTGATGCACTGATACCACTGGAAAAGCCAGCGCTGAATCACCTGGGGAACAGCAGATATGCTTTTAGCCTGAAGGATGGCCTGTCTGGTCTTTCCCAAATCTATCAGCTAACCTAACAAGAGATATTACTTCCTATAACCTCTTTGTGGGAGCGCTGCAGGCAGCAAAACCATCAGTGCATAAGGGAGAGAGCTGGCTGGAAACACGTATTGCTCTCGTTCCTGCAGTGGTACAGCTACAGAAAAGCTTTTACAAAGCATCAGCACTTGCACAGGGTTGTGAAGGGGCCCAGAGAAATGACTCTCAACAGGCAGGGATCTGCAATGGGAAGGGAATGGATGAGTGGAGAACTTGGTGCTCACTTCCAGGCCTGCTGTTGGGATTTCAGGTGCCAGCTCATGCAGAGCTGTGCCTGCAGCATCAGAGATATGGCAGAGTCCTGCTCCTGCCTGCAAGGCAGAGATAAGGCCCCTGGGACCAGTGGAAACACAGGGCACAACTGAGCCCAAGGTCTGCAGGAGCGAAGAAGAGCACACAAGGCAGAGGAAGAGCACAGTCAAACCAGTCCAGCAAAGCACCTTGGGGAAGTTTCATCTATGGACAAATACAGGGCTGGTTACCAAGCAGATGCCACAGCTGAAAATGAAGCGATTTTGCATTTTGCACCAATGTGAGCTGCTTGGTTCTTCCAAACCAACTCTCATCTTCACCCCTGGCAACCGAACAAGAGCAACCAACCAGAGGAGCTGTGCATTGTGAAAAAGCTTGAACAAGACCTCAGCTGACTCAAAACCAGAACTGAACCTGTTTCTGGTTAATTTACATCACACAGCAGCAAAGGGCAAAAACCCCTCCTTACTCGTGAGTCACAGCTCCTGGAAACAGTCAGCATCTTTGCTCTGCTCCCACCAGTTGCCCCCAGCCACCTTCTCCTACAAGGCCTGGGATGATGGGTTACCGTCTCCTGTGCTGTCTGCCTCCAATGTGTTACTTTAGCCATCACTGGAAGGGAGGAAGGTGAGAGCCCAAGCAGTATTTCTGGTGCTGGATGTTGCCATGTTCTCCACCCCCAGGACTGGCTCCATATGGCTTGCCAGCCATAACGACGGGAGCACCACCTGTAACTTAGAAGTGGGCATTCCTTGACAGAGGTGAAGAGCCACTGACATACGGGATGTCCCATCATGCATTGGAATAACATTCAACACATGAAAGCAGATCAGAAGATGCGCAGCCATAGAGAAAACCTCATCAAGCCAGAGCTGCTTCCCAGCCAATGCTAAATCATCACCAAAACTCGACTCAGTCCCAAGCATTTGTTTCCTTTTATGCTCTGCGTGACAACAATGCACCTTTGGGGCTAAACCATCTCCAAAGGCATCTTTGCGTGCATATGCTTTCCTTGCATGCAATGCAGACAGCTCAAATGGGAAACAGCCTTCTCCCTTCCCCCAGACACTTCCCAAGTCCAGCACACACTGCAGGCAACAAGCTGCTTGGGTCTTGCAGAGCAGCGAGCAAGCAAGAAGCCTCATATGAAGAAATCCAGGCCAAGCAGTGTCTGGGACTTTCTCACTGCATAAGAGGTCACCATTAAGAGCAATGGCAAACCATGGGAAGAAGGCTACATGTACAGAAGCACTCACACGCCCATGCAAGGAAATCCCATTTGCTTCCACTGAATTACTTGGATAAGACTTTCCAGCCACTTAAAGCAGTATAACCCATGATGGACACTGGAAGTTTATTCCTGAGGATGCTCTTAACCCCTATAAAAACAGCAGCCAGGGTTGAATCTGGTTTGAGGAATGGGTTTCAGCACTACAAGAGCAAATCTCCCCGAGTGCAGCGTGAGACTTCTGCCAGCACACAGCTTCAGTGGAGTCGCAGACCTGGACCTGTCTGGGGTCTGTTTTTTGTTCTTTATTAATCATTTTCACAGGCCTCTTCACTTGTGGATTCCAACCTGGCTGGAAGCAGTGGAGGCTGGAACCTCACAAAGCTTTCCACGTGTGAAACCTGCTCCCTGGAGCAGCCTGGATGCACTTCAGGTTTGCATCCAGGCTTCCAGGGGCTGAGCCAAGCAGTCACCCCTCTCAGACGCTCAGGATGCTCCCCTGTCAGAGAGTTCTCAACCTGGAATACAGGCTGGAATACAGGAGCGGAAGATCACGCGGTGCAAAGGAGTGATGGGGCTGATGGGCACAGACGAGGCAGTGTCCAGAGAACAGCTCACTGCAGCCAGCAGTGCTTTTCCCACTAAACCCCCACTTTCCACCCTTTCTCAGTGATCTCCCCAGCTCCATCGCTCTCATCCCATAATTAGGTTGAACACACAATGCCTCGCGCTTGCCTCCACACACAGACACAACTCCCAGGCAAGGTTCAAAAACCTCAAGCAATGCCAAACTCAAACGTGGCCGGGATGTACAGAGCAAAGCTGCCTCTCAGCCAAGAGAGCTGGAGCGTGCTTGGGGAAGAGCTTCCTTCTCTTTCTCTCGGCTGTTTTATTCTTCAGACTCACAATGAGGACTGTTCTCTCCTGAAAGGGGAATCCAGCACACCCCAGCTTTGTATTGATTCACTGCAAAGCAAAGGCACAGATCCTCCTCCATTAAAGCAGCCACCTCCGGCCCATGATGAACTGGTGGAGCTGAACCAAGGGGAAGCAGTGGCTGGTGGCTCTCAGAGGCTTGAGAATCAGCCTTTCCAACTGACTGCCTCCCTCACCCCTCTGAGCCCCCCAACCATGGCCACCGCATTCACCAGCCCAGGCGGGATGGGAAATGGGAAGAAAAGCTCCCCCTCCATCACCACTCTCCTTTACAGAGCTGCCATCCGCCTCCCACCAAAGCAGCCTTGAAACCCAAGCCAGCCATTGGAACTGTTAACTGGGTTGAGACAAAAGCTCTGGACCACATCCTCAAGGGCTCAGCATCCTCCACACAGGACAGGATTCCCATACCTTCCATCCTGCATTGCCTTCAGAGTGAGGCCATGGAGAAAAGGAGAGGCAGGAAGGAACACAGCCTTGCTGCAGAGGGCTCACAGGCTGCTTCGTGAGGGCACACTCTGCATCCAGCTGGTGTGGTCACATCTATTACCAGACCTTGATGGAAAGAAGCAAAACTGAGTACAATGCCCTCCAGAGGGGGTTGATACTGCTGTCATGGATAGTCCTGAGCTGGGCAAAACCACTGTGCCCCGGTCATTGCTCAGGACAGGGAATGACAGCCAGCTTGCAATGGGGTGCTGCAGGAACGGAGATGCCAACTCGCTGGTCAGAAGGCAGAGATCTGACTTCCCTTCCTTCTCACACCTGCTCTTTGGAAACAGCATCCCTCATACCTTAACCAAAGCAGAGCCTGCTGGGACAGCCCAGGGGACTCCACAGTCCCAGTCTATGGGATCGGGACCACACACACCAATGCTGGGATCAGCTGGGCTCCCCCACCTTGAAGTTCACCTTCAGCAGGGCTGGGACATGCACTCCATGGATCAGGCATTGCCCTCCAGCTGTGTTTGCACTGCCCAGCTCAATGGCTTCACTCTCCTGGGACTCCTGCAACACAAGCCATAAATAATGAGGATCTTCAAGTGTTGTGTGCCCATTGGACTGATACCCACAGAGTGATGGGAGCAGATCCTGGGAAGCTGGTGGTGGTGGGGCTGTAACCCTGAGAAGGGTCCCCTAGACAGGGACTTTCATCAGAGCCTGTAGCAACAGGACAAGGGGCTTGGAACTGGATGAGCTTTAAGGTCCCTTCAACACAAACCATGCCATGATTCTATGATTTGCGGACAGAGCCACCCTAATGCATGATGACTGCGACTTTGGCTTATTGTGCATCCTGAGTCCCTGCTGCAGAAGCCATAAATGTGCCTGTAGGTGGCCCAGAAACACTGACTTCTTAAAAAGAGGAAGAAAGAGGAGGGGGAGGAGGGAATGAATGCAGCTCTGTCAGGCTTCCACAGAACTGTTAACGTTTTGGTGCTCGTTTTCCAGAGATTTATGTTTTTCTGCATGTGTCATTCTCTTTTCATGCATTTTTAAGACCCTGGAGCTTAGAAACTCAAACCCTTGTCAGTCACATCAACCCCCCTGCAAAAAACGTAGCTGCCACTGGAGTGGGTTAAATAAACCACAACAAACCAACACCGAACAGAATGCACTTTTCCATCAAGCTGTGACTGGGTCACTCTGCTCAATGCGAGCAAGACAATGCTCAGAGAAAGCAAGAAACAGATGAGAGTTTTCATACTCATGGCTGGAACTAAATGGATTAAGGTCATTTCCTCGGTAGGTTTGAAACCTTCTGCAACAATTTTATGCAAAGAAAAGGAAAAGTGTCCATTCCTCCCCCCAAAAAAGGGAAAAGTCACTGCTGCAAAAACATTAAATCTGCTTGGGTAACTCAGAATGTATGTTGGCAAGGCAACCCATCTCAGCTTGAACAGTAAACCTGCTATGTCAGAGGCTCTGCAACCTATGAAAGAGGCTTGGGTTTCAATATATCATGCCGAATTTACTTCTTTTCAGCCTTTCACGGCAAAGCATTTGATGTCTGTCCTTTCACTGCTGCAATCGATAGGGTGACCTTACTTAAAAGTTACCCGACCTTTGCTGTTGTCGGTATTGTTCTGATAAAATGTAATCTAACTCTTTTTCTTTAGTCTGGAAATAGCACTGTACAGACAGCAAACATGATGGGGGCTTGGTGTTCCCCCCCAACAAAACCTACAGGCAAAAACATCCATCATCAGAGCTGGCTTAGAACCAGGTGATGTCAAGAAGGCTACAACACGCAGCAGCCCAGGCCCTCTGCTGAACTGGCCCTGTTGAGTTGCACTGATTTCATACTTCTCATTGGCACCAGGCCCACTGGCATGTGCAGAGGGTCTGGTTGGTTTCCCAGCACTTTCATAGCATCCCAGATTGGTTTGGGTTGAGGGAACCTTAAAGCTCATTCAGTTTCACTCCCTGCCACGGGCAGGGACCCCTTCCACTGGAGCAGGGTGCTCCAAGCCCCTGTGTCCAACCTGGCCTTGAACACTG
>JANRGW010002245.1:0-78332 GCA_024733675.1 Psilopsiagon aymara | reverse complement strand
CAGAGGAGAGCCACAAGGATGATGAGGGGACTGGAGCACCTCCTGTATGAAGATAGGATGAGAAAGCTGGGGCTGTTCAGCCTGGAGAAGAGAAGGCTGCGTGGAGACCTCATAGCAGCCTTCCAATATCTGAAGGGGGCCTATAGAGATGCTGGGGAGGGACTCTTCATTAGGGACTGTAGTGGTAGGACAAGGAGTAATGGGTTCAGACTTAAACAAGGGAAGTTTAGATTGGATACAAGGAGGAAGTTCTTTACTTGAGGGTGGTGAGGCACTGGAATGGGTTGCCCAAAGAAGCTGTGAATGCTCCATTGCTGGAGGTGTTTAAGGCCAGGTTGGACACAGCCTTGGGTGACATGGTTTAGTGTGAGGTGTCCCTGCCCGTGGCAGGGGATTGGAACTCGATGATCTTAAGGTCCTTTCAACCTTCATTATTCTATTATTCTATTACCTACATCTTACTTTGTCTCTAGAATGTGATGTTAGGCCATCTACTGTGCAGAGATATTCTAGTGCATTATTAATGATCATTTTGTACCTCCTCTCAGGAGTTTGATTCAGAATAGGATAGATGTTTGTAGAACTGTATTGGGAAGAAATGGGTGAATGCAGAGACTGCCCTTTCATCATTTTTCTCTGGCTTGAGATCAGCTACTTGCAGTGCAGTCAAAAGAAGGCAAGACTGTCTTGGGTGGGTCTGTAAGAACTGCTTACCTCTGAACTGAGAATTAGGCTTGCTTCAGTTGTTTCTTCAGCAGGGCTGGATGTGACCAGCTCTCTTAGAGAGCATGTAAAGCCTGTCTGCATCACTGAACCTTGCTGCTCTATGTCCCGGGGAGCTGCAAACTTGCATTTCCCAATTCAGTTGAGTATCTGTGGGACTGTGATTTACTAAAATGCTATTTAGAAAGTCTAGTGCCTTTTGTTCTATTTATTTTGTGTACCAGCTGAAAGTCTATGCTCTTAACATCCACTTATACCATCATTTAATACAGCTGAAAACCAAAAATGAGAATCTATTATGTTGAAAGAGGTGGTTTGACCTTACTGGAAGGAGTGGTCTTGGCTTTTACACTCTTCAGTTATAACTGTGTACGTATTTGCTGTTGCCCAGCTTTTGTATGTTCAGCTTTTATTACACTGGCAAATTACAATTTCAGAATTCCCATTCAGTTTTCTCACACTTTACTGTATCCAAAATACGGGTTCCCGGAGAAGAAATCAGTTTTATTTGATTCCATACTGCACTATCTCACTAGGAAATGAAAGCCTCCAAAAAGCTGCTAAAACTTGCTGATAGGTTTGGTGCTTAATAACAAAATTTATTGAAAATTCTATCGGTTTTCTTACACAAGGTTTTCTTGCATGGCAGCTGAAACTGTGTTATTGCCAACCCACATGTGCTTTATTTCCAGGATGAACAGTCACTGAAGTCCATGCCTTATTCCATATAAGAGGATGAGACAAGAGATGTTCATAAAGCCAGGATAAAAATTGTCCAACCAAAATACTTTTCACCATTTATAATTTTTTTCCTACTTCTTGTGTTAATAACTGTTCTACATAATGAAGTAGTATTGTGAGCAATACTAAATCCAGTATGGAGCCTCAAGATAGTCTGCTACTAACATCTTTATTATGATGGATAACTGCTCATTTACTGTTACTCTAGTTATCCAAAATCATCATGTAATTTGAAACAGAACTTTTATGTTTAGGAAGGGTAAATACTGTGCTAACAAGGATATACTTACTATAAGGCAGACTTCATTGGTATATTTGTCTGTGCTGAAATTGAACAGCTGTGCACATTTATGACAGGCAAAATAGCGGGTGTTGTTCTATCCCATTCTTGACCCGGCTAACATTTGTCTTGGAGAAGAAGTTACAAGCTTTGGCAAGCTACTTCATAAAACAGCTGTGAAACTTGAGAGTTTGTCTAATCATCTTTAACTTCCAGATTCCACAATGTTAATTGATAACATTTTCCTTACTGATGTGTAACTTCTCTGCAGTCAGGTTTTTGTTCTGTGAACATTAACATTGTTTGTCTTGAAGTCATATCATTTTCACAGAATCTAAGCATACAGCTCAGCCATCAGGATTTATAGGCTTTCATGTGTTATTTCTTAAACACTTCAACACACTGTAAAAGTTTAGGTGTGCTTTTCGAACTCGGTATAATACCAAACATCTGTATTACGTTGTGTAACATGTAGTAACTTTCTTAATATTTTAGCAAGAACCCGGTTACGTTAACCATATTTAATAATGCTTGGTTAATAAAACTGCTACTAAAGAAAAAAGAATATGTTTACTAGGAAAAACATCTATTGGAATGCTTCAGGATGCAATGAAAGAAGTAAGGGAAAAGTATCAAGCATTTATATACAGATACTCTTAAAAATGTGGCATGAAAAAAACTTTGGAAGTACTCGTAGATATCTGGACAGAATGTCAAAAAGGGTTTTCTTTAATGACTTGAAAAATGCCTCTGAATTTCAGCCTGTGGTGGTATGAGTAATTTTATTGACATAGGTACGGAATAAGTTCAGCTATGTTAAAAATTTCAAAGGGTGGATACTTACTGTTTAGTATGACAAAACATTTTAATGTGGGTTAACGTAGAAGCCCTGATGCTATCCCAGATGAAGTTAGGAAAACCCTACCAGCTCAATGGGAGTAACATAGGGTTCATGTAAATCAAAGTGTACTATGCTCAAAGATCAGTAGGAGAAACTATTATAATACCTGGTTTGAAGATTAGTGAGGATGACCTGGAAGGACTGTAGCTGCCCCCTCTATTCTTTAAAGATAGTCATACTATTTTTAACAGGCATGTAAGTAAACATAGGATCAATTTTCAGAAAAACAAACAGTGAGACACACAATGATTTCTTGGTTGCTATATAAATTACTGACGATATCTTAATTGTCCATTTCATGCTTTGTTTAGCAAATGAGATTTTCTTTCTTCCTCAATGCAAAGTACTTCAAATATGATTTTATCATCAGCAGCAGAATCCTAAATAGGTTCTTCTCTTTTTTTTTTTAATACAAGCCACTACCAAAAAACATGGTGTCAAGACTGTGTGAGTCCAAAAAGGTGTGTGCTGCAGCTGATATGCAACTCCAGGTATGTTCTTTGCATTCCAGTCTCTGCTGTCTATCTGGAGCTTACAGAATGTATTTTGATTCTTATGATTTTATCAATTGTTTATTTTAATATAGACACTTTATTGACTATGTGCAAATTAATAAAAAATAATTCATGTTTATATTGATTTCTATGGTTTTTTTTGTGAATGTATTCTGTGCTGCCTGCTTAAAGCTAAATATCTTCTGTATGGAAATAACATTAAAACTGCAGCTTTTGAAAATGGTTGAATTATCAGAATTCCCAAGTGTGGCTTAAGATTGAGTTCTTAAATTAATGGAATCATTTAAGGATAACTTGCTATAGAGGAAGTATTGATTACCTTTGGATTATTAAAGTCTAGCAGGACTGACAGATCCGGGCCACTTTAGTGTCAACAAAATCTGGGAAATAAACTGTCTAACCAGACTGAGAAAATCAAACCAGCTTATTTATTTATGAGACTGTTGATTTGAGCTCCCATAAACAAACTGTTATTTTTCTTCAAAGGAAATAAAGGAAATTAGGGCTCTATCTAAACCGTGTATTTAGTTTTTTTCAGTTCTTCAACAGCAGTTCTCAGTTGTGAACAGTAGCATTAGCATCCAGCCAAGTTGGTTTTTTTAGAGTGAGAGTTTGGCTGTGTTTAGTATGCTACAAGCTTCTGCTGTGTGATTTCGGTGAGTTTGGTTTCTTCTTTGTTTTGCCTTAAGCCTGAAGCATATAATTTTCCTTTTTACAGTTCGCCTAGTGTTTAGGTGAGAACTCTGCTAGTACCTTAATAAAGGGTAGTTATTATTTCTAAGATGTGTAAAGAAACGAAGATCAGATCTCTGTAATTCTTCACTTTGAAAAGTGTTCAAGTAATTGCAACTCTGTCTACAAACATGAGTTATGCTGGTTAACTGAAGCTGATTTAAAAGCAAAACTTAGTTAAATATTTGCAGTTTACTCTGTGCAGTTATTTGTAGTGTTTAAAAACTAATCAGAATACTGGAGTGTGGACTTGTGAATGTTTATGTGTCAGTTGTACTAATTAAAACCAGACTTAGTGCTGTTTTCAGTGTATACATTTTTTTTCATTGGTTAAACTTCACAGATCTTTGAGTTCTGCTTTCAGTGCAGTGCTGGCTATGAGTGGCCAGTGTTGGCTCTACAGGTGTGAACACAGAGCGTGCCACCTGAGGCTATACCTTTGTGGTTTGAAAGTAACTGCATTCTCTCTGCAGAAATGGTTTTGAAATGCACAACCCTGGGTCTGAAAGGTTCTCATATAGAGATAGTTGAGAATCCAGAAAGAATGTGGGCAAGAGTAGAATTAATTACTGTACAAGTTGGGTTTTTTCCTGAAAAAAAGCCAAACAAACAGTTCAGGATTGAAATAAAATATATACTGAGAATGCTTAGTGGTGGACCTCTATTCATGAAGTCCACCAGCACAGAATAATTTGGCAATGTACAGGCTAGTAACCATCAAAGTGATGGTCGGGTACGTTCATATGCACTCCTTCTTTTCTAGTGTGTCCATAGCAGCTATATATAGATCTAGCTCTGATTTCCTTTCAACTTTTAATATGTGGTTACTATAATCTTGTCAGGGTTTGAGACCAAATTGTCAATATGAGGACTAAATGGTCTTGGATACCAGGAACACTTTTAAGTCACAGATATATTAAGAAGTGACATGGCCTCCCCATCCTGTTGTTGGAAAGACTTTGTAAATCAGCAAAGAAGGGGTCACTGCATTAGTCTGTGGGCTGTGCTGTGCAATCCTCCTGCTGCTGTTTGCCTTCAGCTGATCCTGGGGTCTCTGTAGGGTCTGTCCAAGAGGGGCTCCAGGCCTCATAGCTTTAGAGCCAGGGAGAGAACCCCCACTTCTGGTGGGCTCAGATTCCTGTGGGCGCGTAATGATTGACTGGTGCTGGCAGCGATGTAGAGATTAACCGAGCTGCTTGCCCTCAAATTACTCTTGTGTAACAAATGTTCAACCAGTCTCAAGCTGCGCCAAATTACCACAGTGAAAAACGTTACTGACTTCCTACTTTCAGCACCATGTTTTTGAAGATTACAGATGTGATACCTGCAGTATGCACTCACTTCAAGGAGACAGCCTGGCAGAGCCATTCTGTATGTTAATTCAGAAAAAATGTCCCAGAGAAGTTAACTGTATAGAATCATAGAATAGAATCAAATACAGAGTTCATACATTTCTTTGTAGAGCTGTGTGCACTGTTATTCATGCAAATTTAAACGTAAAATAATTAATTGAACAAAAGCATATATTTCCATCTGCAGATGCTGAAGTATGTATGTGCTTCTAATGATATACCTGAAAAAACTGTGAACAATAATGCGAATACTTTTCCTTCAGACTTTCTAGTAGTATATTCTATCTTGACAGCCAGATGCCATGTAAACCATATTTGACCTTTAGAAGAAAGAAAAATGCCCACAAATTTTCCAGCAGTGGGGAAAATGGAATCATAGAATCATAGAATAGTTAGGGTTGGAAAGGACCTTCAGATCATCTAGTTCCAACACCCCTGCCATAGGCAGGGACACCTCACACTAAACTATGTCACCCAAGGTTCTGTCCAGCCTGGCCTCAAACACTGCCAGGGATGGAGCATTCACAGCTTCCCTGGGCAACCCATTCCAGTGCCTCACCACCTAAGGTTCTTCTATGGTCTGTTCAGAAAATAAATATATTGGCATGTCAAAATACGAAATCATGCTGGTTTTTCATCATAGCTGTAATACCTCTGCATTTTCTTCCGGCTCATGTAATTAATTACTCCACAAGAAAGACACGAGAATCCATGCATCTTCCGTAAAGCATGTGCCATGCAGGCTGAGTCCCAGAGACTTTCAGTCAGTACGTTAGCTGGAAAATGCGTAACTGTTTAGATATGAATGCTATTAAGCAGGCAACAACCTAGAAAGTACTGTAATCAAGTGAAAGTAATATTAATGTCTATGCAAAATACTCAGTATGAAGATAACTTTTTGATGGCCTTTTTATATTTTGGCAAATGTGTTTTGCTGAAATTGGAAATCATCTTCTAGCTACTGCTTAATATTAAGTGTTAACATGCTCCCTAGCAGTATTACCTAAAATCCTGTGGTCTTGGGATATGTCTGTCTTCGCCATTTCAAAGGCCTGTGTAAACACACAGAATGGTGCTTTGTAGATGAGAAGGTTTATGGTTGTAAAGTTCATCTGAGTTTATTTTCAGGGATGGATTTTTAGATTTATTATTTTGAAAACTTTTCTGTCCAGGTGTCCTGGCTCAAAGCTTTCTTCCCACGCTTTACATGTGCCAGGGTCAGAGGAAAGCTGGTAGCTGCCTTCAGCAACTCATTTCCCTGGCACTGTGTTGTTCTTTATTGAGTCTCTTTCACTGGCCTTCAGCTGATGACTCCCCACTGCCTAGCTGTGACTTGAGGTTTTGCTTCAGCTCCCTGACCACAAACTGCTTGACTCCAAATTTCATTTTGCAAAGGTCCAGCAGCTTTGCAGTTTGCTCCATCTTGTGAGGTGCATGCAGCAAACAGGTCTTAACAAAGTTGAGAGATAGGAAAAAGGAATTAAGGCTGGTCTGAAGCAGGGTACTGAAGTCTATTGTCAGATCATAGAGTCATATCGTAGAATGGTTTGGGTTGGAAGGGATCTTAGAGATCATCTAGTTCCACCTCCCCTGCCATGGGCAGGGACATCTTCCGCTAAGCCAGGCTGCTCAAAGCCCCATACATGTTTGGTTTGGGGTTTTTGGAGAGGAGGAGGGGGAAGTCAGTATGAAACGATTTCAGCAGGGTCACAAAGGCCTATGGAACAGGAGAAAGTGAGTTTTTTAGGGCTCTAACATCAGGTAGTTTCCAGATGCATTCATGGTAGAATAGATCTGTTGATCATATTCTCAGTCAGCCTTGCTACCATAAATGCTGTAGGTTTTGTTAAACTTTGTTAAAAAAACGAATCAGGATTCTAGAGACCACCTCTGAGGATCAAAAGTACAAACAAAAGCCTTGCAAAACCTCTTTCTCTTCTAAGATATGAGTAAGAAATACTGTTGTTCTTACAACCTGTTATAGGTATCTCTTTAGTGTTTTAGTTTCTCATGTTATCAATATAATTATGGAAAATTAAAAATACCGCTGTGAAGATTGGTTTTAAAAAATACTCACTACTATTTGCTACTTGGTGCAGTGTCTTCATGGAGCTACCCTCTGAATAGATATTTGCTGCCTGCTCTAGGTTTGTAGATGGGCGATGTTAAGTGCTTGCATCTCTTGTTGCTATCTGGGTCATAAAACTTGCACTGTCATTAATGGTTGATTGTGCAAGTTTAGGTCTTGTTGACCTCTTCTTATGAGCCATGTAGCCAGCAAGCAAGGAAATTGGGAATACCTCTTACAAGTGCTGGCTTCTTCACTCCACTTCTTATGATCCTCAGTTTTACTTGAAAAAAAATAATCAGTTTTCACATTTATTGTTGGTCAAGAAATACTGTCAAAGGATTTATCAGGATTCGGTATGTTAGAAGGCAGCTTATTCAAATAGAACAAATGTGGTTCTTTAGAAACATGCTTTCACCTAAACTGTGACTGTATTGTCAAATAAAATGAGTGCTGAATTCTGTTGCACAGCAGTGGGTGTCCTCTTCTTCAGTCTTTCCTGCACTTCACAGAATAGGAAATCTTATTAAAAATAAAATAAATGCTGAATTGAATTTTTTTTCAGTGATAGCACATACTGAGATTTGGCTCTGTTTTCTCTCCATGCCTAGTTCATATTTGCTATGAAAGTGCCAGATACTCTGCTTTGCTATATGCTTGAAAAGTTGTTTTATTTGTGCTGCTATCCTGATCTCCACTTCAGTAATTTAGTCATGCATATGTTCTGCTGTAGTTCACATGCTTCTGCACAGAAATTGCCTATGAACCTCTGGTGAAATGCGCTCCTGGTGCAGCGTGATTTTTACACTGCAGCAAATTATTGCTCTGATTGAGAGAGCTAAAATAAAGCAAGCACCTGTCTTAGTACTGCAGTGTTTGAGTACTCTAGGAGCATCAGCAGCTCTGTCTCTAGCTTCTTGCTTTCACTGCTTGGGCCATAACTTGCCTCTGCAGATATGTTTTCTCATGTCTTCATGCACATGTCTTGGAATAAATTATTTTGCTATGTCCACTCAAATAACTTCAAGTCTTTTTAATAAATTCATTTAAAAAAATTAATCTACTTCAAGAACAGTTTTGAAAAAGGGAATTGCTGGACAGATTAAGGGACAGATCTTAATTTTATTCAAAAGTGCAGATTTATACTGTAGTGTTCTCAGTAACCTAAACACAGATTTATGATAGGTCCTGATGATTGTGGTTGGTGTACTTCAAAAACCTGTTCTCTCATAATGCGTTATACTAAAAATAGAAGATTTATAAAACCATATATAAATTAGACTCTTCCTTTCCCCTATTTTCTCTTTCCTTTTCTGTTTGTCTTTTTTGATTGTCAAATGCCAATGCCATGTGCCAAAGGCAAACATGTATTTTTATCTCTTCAGGTATTTTATGCTGCCTTGGATCAAATCTACCATGGGAAACATCCTCTAAAAAAGTCAACCACAGAAATTTTAAAGGAAACACAGGAGAAAGTTTATGGATTGCCATATGTACCTAATACAGTGAGTACAAACATAATGACTGTATAAGCTACACCTTTTCTTGGGTAGCATATTAATACTCCTACCTCTCCCTGCCCTTTGCCCTGCACACTCACATGCTTATTGTTGTATTGTTATGTTGAGTTTTCTTTCTTTCAGCCACTTCATGTGAAGAGTAAGGTATTGGAAATTTTCAGCTGAAAATCAAATTTTAATTAGTGTACCTGGTTCTGTACCGGCGTAGGCTTGTCGTGCTGAATTTAAATTGCAGTTTCTTTTCTTAATTATTAAAGAAGGCAGTGGAATCAGTGCACTGGAAAAAGGGTTTATTCTGGCTTTATAAATGGCTGTAAAAGGCAACAAAATGCTGTGCTCCATTTTATATACTGTCAGGGTTGGCATGTGAGAGCAAGTCAGTGTGAAACTGGACTTGGAAGTGAGTTTTTTTCACTGTACTACTGTGAGCCTTTGGCACATCACTTATCCTTTCATGTGGTATCTGAAAGCGTTACAGCCTTGACTTCTACTGGGCTATGTAATTTTGATTTTCATCATGACTAATTGCGCGTTTGTTCTGTACTTCATGACATCCAAAGGTACAGTTTGCATAGATAATAGTCATGGGATTTCCTTGGCTGTTTGGAGCTGAATTCCCAGCTTGACCATGGTCCAGATTGCTATTTGGCACTTAGGTCAGAACACCTAGATCCTTTTTGTGCTTTCTGCTTCTCAGGAAATGTATTTCTCTCCTTAGCAAAAATGGTCTTTCTTTCCCTGAAAAGGGTATTATGAGGTCCATGCTTGAGCCCTTTGTTCATCAAAACTGTACTGTCTTGGGCAGCAAGATGTCTTTAGACTGCGATGTCTGACTTAGTATTTTTATAAGTATTGTTTTACACCATTCCTCTGCAGGTGTTAGATATCAAGTGAATAAAATGGTTCGACCTGCTTTGAGTGTTAGCCTGTGGGTTTTTTTCAATTTAAAATAGTTTTTTATTTAGCCATTACCTTCAAAAGAGTGAAACATCTTGTAACGAGCGTAGCCTCAATATGAAGGACAGCAAGGTTTGGCCTGGAGCTTTATCCCAGCAAGGTGTACTGTCAACTTTTGAATTGTCAGAAAGTCTATATTCTTCACATTTATTGAATGTCTAGTCAAGAACTATAATATGATTTAAATTTTAGTAAAACTTAGTTAAACATTCCACTAGAAGAATATTAGTGCTCTGTAGAGTACTTAATGTCCATAATTTGGCTTGCTGTCCTGTCCTGCAGTTTCTTCTGAATTTAGGATATTGTAATTTAATCTGTAGTCCAGGTAAAAAAAAAACGTAAATGTCTTGAAAGTGAAAGGTGCTTGCTTTATTTTTCAAGAGACGAAAGTCTATTCCTTCCTTTCATTTAATTTCAGAGCTAGTAAGAGAGATCAGCTTTTACTTTCACCTGCATTAATGTGATTTTCTGTAGTAGTTGTCTGGGCTATTACCTGTCAGGGCTGCAGAAACATCCATTGATAAGCCTTAATTCCTTTTTGCTGCTTGTGGCAGGCAAGCAAACTTAGCAAATATCCTCTGAATGTACTTGGGCTTCAATCTCATTGTGCAGACTCATTTTCTGAAGTAGTAACACAGCATACACCTTCAGCAGATGAATTTCTGTCTTTCTGTGGTGCTGCTCTGATTATAGGACAATTTTATGCATCTTTTTTGTGATTCTACTTTCAAAATGAGGCATAAAAGATACACCTAATAATTAGATGCTGCTGTATGTATGTGGTGATACCTATTTTAAGGTAAACCAAAGCGTCATCCTCAGCAAATGTCATGTCTTATGTACCAAGAGTAGGAGGGATAGTGGAATGAAAATGCTGTTGAAGCATGATTTCAAATAGGCTTTACAGGCATGAGCAGTTGGCACTTCACGCAGTAGTATTTACATTGGCTGTGTTGACACAGACGGTTGCAGAAGCTAGTGCCACATGCAAAGCAGAAAGAAAAATAGAGCGGACTGTAGGCAGATGGAAGCGCAGAGAAACAGCACTCCATGAGGCTTTGTTTTCCTGAAGAATGCAAATCTCCATTTCTGGCTGGCTATTGTTTATCTCCTCAAAAGTACACAGTTTGCTGCTGGCTCCTGCAGGATGAAATTCCAAGTGGGATTTCTTTGCTCTATTACCAAATCCAGAAGCTAATGACTGCCAGGCAGGGGGAATGTATCTGCCTGTTTTTGTGGAGTCTGATGGTTTTGTTGCCAGAAGAGACTTGTGTTACTGCGTTTGGAAAATTAATAGAGATTTTGCACAGGCTGGATTCTTCAGTCCTTGTGATGCCTTTAAGAAGCAGTCAGCCTTCCTTTTGACTCTTCTAGGAAAGCAAGATAAACCAAGTATTAATGACCACACATTTTTCTGCCATTTCTTTCTGAATGTACTTGGTATCAAGATCTGTGCACTGTGGAGGATTCAGTATTTTCCCTTTGCTCAATATCATAGCTTATTTCTCATCTCTTGCAAAGCCAGTTTCCATTTACTATGTATGATCTGCCTTGCAATTGATAACACTGTCTGCTTTTAGAGTATCACCCCTGGTCTCTTCCACCTTTGTCTACAGGATGCCCAGAGAGACTTTTTAAAAAGTATGAGGTGACCCTTTGATTAACCCAACACATGATCAAAGTTCCTCCCCATGATCTGTTGCTTAGCCCCATGCCTGTCCCCCAAGTTCAGACTTGAAAGCTACTTCTCTTTGAGACAGTCATCAAAACTTAATGATATGCCATTGTTAGTTCTGCGCCAAGCACAATAATTCCTATCTCCTGCTGTGGGTTTTGATTCAATATTGTAACAAAAAAATGAGACACAGGGTAAACAGGCTCTGCAGTGATAGTGGATATTGCAGCCTCCTGCAGTACAGGAAAGAGTTCCCAATAATGAAGTGGTTTTACAATAAGCAACAGCTGCCCAAATTGTCATACCTGAATTTTCTTTGTGAAATATGGAATTAAGTTGAACTTTCAATTCTTGTTTTCAATAAAATATTGTGGATGTACATATTAATTTCCTGCCCATCGTAGTAAGATTTCTTCATTCTAATCTGGAATTTTGCTGGTTTGACTTGTGAGTCTGAGGAAAAATGGTTTTGAAGAGTGAGGCACAGTGCATGTGTATTCTGTTTTAGACCACTGCTAAATAGTCCCTTTTTCATTTTTAAAAATTACATGGCCTTCTGGTAAGCTTTTGTTCCAGTAGCAGAAGAATTGCTCCTGTGGTACTTGAATAGAGAGTGCAATGTTGGAGTTAACCCACGGATATCATTTTAATTACATTTGATAGGAGGAACACATTGGTATGAAGGGAGCCTTTTGATATTTTTTGGAACACTAAATAATTTGCTATATACCTTTTTGCTCTAGCACGTTAAGTACATATTAGTTCAGAAGGATCACCTGTAGTGGTGGCATAAAATTTACATCAGATTGCAGCTTTAATTATGCTTATATGCTTTTGTCTAGAGTGCAAATTTCTTTGGCAGCATGAGAACTTCTTAATGGCTTATGGTTGCTAGTGACTGGAGAGACCAAAACATCTGTGAGACCAAATGGGATAGCCAGCCAAGTTTGGCAACAGAAAACAAGGCAGGTATTGTTATAGATACCCTAGAGGGAAGAAGTACATGAAAAATGGTGTATCACCAATGTGGTTGTTAGGCTTTCTTTTTCCTGCAGCTGGAGGACTCTGCCCAGACAGGGATTCTGACCTTGGAAGGCTCCAGCTAGGTCCTTGTCTTGACTTGCTGGGATTGTGTCTGTCATGTTCCTGACAAAAGAAATCAATGGAGGGGATGCAACCTAACATTTGGAGTGCTTGCTCAGGGAGCCTGTCAGGCACCTCAGGAAAACAGGTCTTGCCATGGATTCTGAAAATGCAAGGATTTCATTAACAGGGCACATATAAAGGCATCTGGGATGCTGGTCAGCTGAAGAGGAGTTGATGTCACTAAACAGAGAAAACTAGGTTCTCTGAAGGGAGAAAATAGTTTCTGTATCACATGTTGTCACGATATGCCCAAGCCCACTTCGTGTACGTTGTTGAAGAACACCTGAGAGCAGAGGAGCAGCTTTATGCCTCTTTTTCCTTCTTGGGAGCCTTTTCTTAGGAGTTTGAAGGCATTAGGTAAGCCAGAAGTCAAAACTGGAGACAGTGTGGTTTCTGGAGCTCTGTATCACAATCTTGTACTGATAATGATCGCTGTCAGTATTGGTGCTGCAGTGGAGAGTATTATTTTTAACAGGCCTATTCCTCAGCCTACTGTTTGCTGACTGGCAGTTTGAGTGAAGTATCTTGTTAGTGGAACTGTCATCTGTGTCATTGTGGCATTTGTTGTTTTAGGATTTCTTTTTAGGTCTTTGGAGTGACTGCTAATGTATAGTTATAACTTCGGTCCTGTCTAACACTTAGTGTGAATATCAGTCACCTCATATAGAAAGAATAGATTGTCAGATGGAGCAAGCAATAAGGCAGCTGCCTTAAAATAAATAAGTGATAACCCTTAACCTTTGAAGGTAAAAGTGGGTTTGGATTCTGAAAACTTCACTCAAGTGGTGAACATAAATCTCGAAATTATTGGTAAGGAAGGCTCGTGGCTGCCTATTAAATTTTGAAGTGTAAATTCACTTCATATTTATTCTATCTAAAATCTTCCCAAATTTGTTTTAGATTTACTAAGTTAAACTGATGTAACCTTAGAACCTAAGCAAACCTGAAAACTGTGTTAAAGGAAATTAAAAAGAACAGCTGAAAGATAGAACTCCACGATCTCTGGAACCAAGGTCAGCCTTCACAGGAATAGTACAGATCTGTGCTTCATTTACGCAGGAAGAAGACATGAAATGCCAAAGCTCAATTAGAGTTGAAACTGGCCAGTGTTGTTTCAGATAACAAGAAGGGTTTCTTTAAGTGCATTAATAGCAAGAGGAAGTCTACAGAAAAAATGGGACTGATACATATTGAAGATGGTCATCTGATTAATAGGCTTGAAGAGAAAGTAGAGGCATTCAATGCAGTCTTTTTGTTTCAGTCTTTAATAATACTGATAGACCTTGGGCTGTCTGGTCCCCCGAGTTTGAGGGCCACAAGTGCAGGAGCAGTGACTTTTCATTTGTGGACACTGATATTGTAAGGAACCAGCTGTACCACAAGTCCATGGGCCCTGATGAAATTCATCTCAGTTCTGAAGAAGCTAGTGGGTGTTATGTTAGGACTCTTATCTCTCATCTATCAAAGGTTCTGGGAGTCTGGGGAGGTCCTTGTTGACTGACAGCTAGATGGTGTTATTCCACTTTACAAGAAGAGCATGATTGATACCCCAAGCCTGTCCATGTTCAAGGGGCATTTAGACAATGCCCTTAATAACATGCTTTAGCTTTTGGTCAGTGATCAGGCAGTTGGACTGCGTGATCATTGTAGGTTAATTCCAACTACAATAGTCTACTTTGCATTAGGAAAGCAATTAAATATGTAAGTATTTAAAGAGCAATAAATGGCAAAAGAGTGTGGTTTTATTTGTGGGATGCTGTTAAAGAAAATAGTACCTGTTTTTTTGGTTTGTTAGGGTTTTTTTAAATATATTTTTGTATCTAAAGTTGGAGACTTAGCAGTGGGTAGTGGTGTGTCTTGTAGTAGGTGTGTCTACCTCTTAAAAAGATGGAGAAAACTGGAGGAGATACAGGTAAGTGGTTTGGGGAAGATGATCGGTTTGGAAACAGGGCTTGTGAGGAAAGTTGAGGAAATGGAGTTTGGCTAGCAAAGAGAAAATCGTGTGGGCACACATGAGTGTGTTCTGGTATTGAAAATACCTATGAAAAACAAATGTAATCGAAATTGAGACTGATCATTTGTCTCTTAAGAGTGAGCAGATAATAGAAGAAAAAATTGTTTAATTTACAGCAAATGTGATTATGGTTAGTACCTAATCTTTTAAAGTCTCGTCAGTCTTTTCCCATATTTATTGAAGAAGAAACCAGGCACCCAGTGGGTCTAGGATCTCCCATATAGGGAGGTTTAAAGAAACCACTGTGGTAGATCACAGAGACATAAATTTCATATTAAAGGCAGAGAACCTTCATAGAAGATTACTTTTCCACTTTTTCTTTCTCTTCAGTTACTTGAAGAGGCACTGCTGTTGCTGATTCCACCTTTTGGAGTGTTTTGAAGAGAGGTGAAGTCATATGTCATTACTCAACCTCTTAAAAGTTTGTGTAACCCCTTCAAAGTAATTTTTTACCTTGCCTGTTGGAAACCAAAGTTTACACAAAGTGCAAATCCCTGGATTAGTTTTCATATAAGCCTTCTTAAAAGTATACTATAAAATCAAGTTGAAGAGTTTGGGTCTGAGGAAAAGATTACTAAAAGAGTGCTCAGTGAACTCTGGGGAAATGATAGTTCTATAAATAATTAATAGCTAAAAGCCATTTCAAAAAGATTGGAGCCCTGCTGAGGTCAGTATTAAAGTAGATGCTGGGACTTTCAAAAGCTCTTAAAGTCACCCTTCAAAGTTTGTTTAGGTTTCTGTCTTTGAGGAGCTGAGTTCATTTCATGATAAAGAAAATGCTGAGAGCAAATACTGTGAAGATTTGTTTTCTGGTGGTAATATGACACTATTCACTGGGCAGCTATCTACAGCAGCAGAGTGTTTACAGATATCATAAGATATGAGGCACTTTTAAGGAAATTCTTTTTGCAAGTGTTAGCCCCATGAAACTCAAACATACTTTAGTGATAGCATCTACTATGTAGTAGAACATTTTAAGGAACACTACAGGAAGTAGTTGCATACATACCCTAGTAACATTTTGAAATAGCTGTATGTGCTTTATATATATGTATATGTAAGCACAGATTGCTTTGTTTAGTTTTGTTTAATTCTGTTCTCACAGCTCACATGTCCCCTTTTTCCCCCCAGGACTGCAGTACTGGAGCTGTCTTTGATAGTGATAGATGTAACTGAATATATCTTTGCCATAAACTCAGGCTACAGGGCCTGAAATTAAATGCTCTTCAAATATAGTGGGAGATTACCCTTTCTAGGAAAAGCTTGCAGTCAAAAGAAAGGAACGAGAGGGGAATTACTGTCACACTCACTTAACAGGAAGTGGAACTAAGCTTAATTAGTTTAATTAGTAAAGTAGAATAAAAGCCTTGGGCTTCAGTGTGAGTCTGTACCCAGAGGGTACTGTGGTGGTCTAATTCCAGTTTATCTCAGGCTTATGAATCTTTAAAACTTAGGTAGTAAAAGAAATTATTAATTGATAATAGAGTGGTGTATGTGTTTCATGTGTATGTGTAGAGTTACAAGTTAAAACATGAAGGACTTGCTTGGAAATTGATTGCCTATTTTTTATATTTTACTTTAAAGACTAGCTATTATGTTTACAAGTAACACTGTCTGTCAACTTGTCCACATAAGATCAGTCAAAGGACACAATATAGAATCAATTTTCATATCTCTGTGTTGTTTAACCCATGTTTTAAGGATTGTGTAAAATTCAGATCATACATAAAGCTTTTTGATGTTACCTCCCATGTCCGATTCCTCCAGTCTGTTTGTGGGGAGGAGAGAAGAGGAAGATGAGTAAATGATTTTTAATGTTTTTGCTATAAGCAGTTCAAATACATTTATAGTTTATAAATAAAAATTAAATATTTTTCTTTAAGTAATTCAAAGACCATATGGTACATATCAGGAATCACCTAAGTGGTTAATTGCATGTTAAATTCCTTTCCTCTTCCCCAGTGTAAACAACTGCAAAAATATTTACATTCCCTTCCTTGCTAGATTTATTTATCATTTTATAATAAAAACACAGAAGTGTTATAAATTGAAATCTTAATCTCTTGCTTGACTCGCTTTCTAAAATGTCAGCAGTGTCTTTGGGTTGGTTTACTTTGTGCACTCTCCCACTCCTAACACAGAAATACACGGCACTGAAAAAACAGAGTATTAACATTAAGCAAGTTAGGGGTGAAGCATATGATGCGGATTCTTGAAATTGGTTTTTTGTTATTCTAAACAAGATTAGAAACTGCAGCAAAGGAAGTGGCTTTAAAGCTCTTTATTGGATTTTTTTATTATTGTGAAACTCCAGAATGATGATGATGTAATCCCATAAAACTTTGAGGGGCTCAGGCCAGATACACAGAAAGTAAGTTGACTGAGCAAGCTGCTGCATACCTATGGAAAGAGTCGTTCCTGCCAGGCAGTGAGTGCTCTAGCTTTTCCCCAGTGGTACCTACTGGCACAAACAGTTTGCAGGCTGTGCACTCCAAACCTCATTAAACTGTTTCTTCGAGTGGGAATAAATTGAGGCCATCTTCAAAGAACACTGTAAACTTATGTAACAAACTAATACAACAAGGAGAAAAATTATGTGTTTTGGTTTTGAACAAAAGACTGAATTCTTTAAGTGTATGTGAAAATCCTTTTGTCGTTTCATCGAGTTAATGAGTGGTTTAAGCAGAAAAGTATGAGAACAAATTCTTCTATGACAATTTGGCCTCTCCAGAATAAGCACACCCAACAGCAAAGCTTGAGCTATGGAGCCTGGTGGCCACAGCCCAGGCTTTTGCTAGCAGTGCTGGGCTGCTCTCTCATTTCTGTGTAAGAGCAAGAGAAAAAGAGGAGTCTTAGCAGGAATCTTCTCAGCTTGTCTAATTGCTGGCAGTTATCTTGGGAAAGGGAGCATA
This sequence comes from Psilopsiagon aymara, assembly GCA_024733675.1. Taxonomy (NCBI): domain Eukaryota; kingdom Metazoa; phylum Chordata; class Aves; order Psittaciformes; family Psittacidae; genus Psilopsiagon; species Psilopsiagon aymara. The sequence continues at coordinate 60,796 of JANRGW010002245.1, read as the reverse complement.
GAAGAGGTTCAGAGCAGGGTGTTTAATTCAAGTAGATTAGCACACTAATTCTGGGAGTCACTGTAGTGAATGAGTAAGATTGAAATTCTCTGTACATGAAGACTGGATGTTGTTGCAGTTCTGTGGTATGAAATCTCATATCCTCCTTGAATTTTGAGAAAAGTGATCTATGACAGAATGTGGATGTGAAGAGCATGAAAATGCAAAGTGGAGTCAGGAAAAAAGTAAGACCAGATCTTCTGGTCATTAGATAATACAGTTTTTTCTTATACTAAAAGCACTTCTTCCCTCAGATATTTTAAAATCATGCCTCAGCAGCTAGCATACCAGAATGGGAAACTTACTAAGCTAAACATGGAGCATCCCTCCAATCTGCACCGTGCTACTTGCCATTCTTTTCTGGTTCACAGGGTTACCAGAGCCTGGAGCTTCTTCATGACTCTCAGGAATTTTCTACTCTTGCTGATAGCTAAATTCAAGGGCATTAAGAGCAATAATATCATGTTAGTGCCAGACCCAGAGGTTCTCCACCCAGTAGTCCCTGAAGGAGATAAATTGGCTGCTCCTCCATTGGATTTCCTGCCAGAATAAGAGTTTAATTAGGAAGGGAGAGGGCACCAAATATCATCTCCATCAAATGTTGTTCCTCATGGAAACTATTCAGCAACTTGCACATTGATGTAATTACTTTAGCACACATTTTGTACTTTTTTTAATTTAGTGCTGGGTCTTTTCAGGTTCTCACTTGTGTTTTTGTCTTAAGATGCAAAAGCAAAATGGACTTAAATATACTTGGAAATAACTGCAGTCACAGCAGAAACTGTTGGAACAGCATTTTGAAAAGTTCAAGCACTTGTCAAGAATTTCTGTAGGGTTGGGGTTTTTTTTTGTTTTTGGGTTTTTCTGTCTGAAAGATTTAATAGGGTTTTGTAGTACTGCTTCCATGTCATTAGTGGAGCTCTGTGGAACAGTGATTACCCACACTCAGAAACAAAAGCAAGGTTAGTATATATTAAGCTACCTTAATAGGGGATTTTTTTTCTTTCAGTTTTGTCTTTTGTCAGGAAGCCTACGTGACTAGTTTGGGCAAGACACCTAGTTTAAGGTAGCTAAAGTAAAACGAACTGAATCTTAACTTCAGAGTGCATCCTATAAGGACTTTTAAAAAACTTCCTGATAAGGTGTAAGAATATAAAAGTACCAGTGGGATATTTTTATTTGTTACATGACAGGGTGGAAAGCCATTGCACATGGAGTCTTGGAAATATTTCAGACATGGCTATAAGGGAAGATTGGTGATGTTGGGGGAAAAAAGGCCTCTATAATAACTGCAGTGGATCAGTCACACACTTTTATTTCAGTCTGTTGTGCTAGATAAAAAGCAGGTATGAACATGACCTGTGGATGGCATATTATCATAACCCATGGGCTGTGCTGTAAAATGCACTGTTTTATAAACTTCTGGAGTGGGTTCATGGAACTTTTTGAAGTGTTTACTCAGAATCTTCATTAACTTTCTAGCTGCTTAACAAGAATACAACATTTAATAAGGGAGATGGCCCTAGTTCTACATGTCTAGCCTTTACCCTTTCCAAAAGGGAAATCGATATGCCTTTTTTTTTATGTGGAGAAATCACTCAGCATTGAAGATAACACAAGAAGTCCAGTCATTTTGCACCTATAACTAATTTTATTAAAATGAAGTTTCATGCTGAAAGGGGAACCATTTAATTTTGAACACATTCACAGTGATGCGTTTACTTTTCTTTCTCAGAAATGTTTAAAGGAGTATTTGCCTAAGTATTCTTGGGGTTTTTGAATGTTTTACTGCCTAGGTCTTAATCTCATCTGTCTGAAGTAGGAAGATTTGTTTTAATGCAGGCAGGTAGCTCCTTGTGAATGAGGATAGAGGATGTGCTTAGTGTTTAAATATTTATTTGCAGGTAGCTAAGTCGTTTTGGGAAGTTAATTTCTAGAAGAGCATAGAATCAGAATATGTACTTAAATAATGTAATAGGTACTGGGTAATGGTGAAATATTGAAGGTTGGGAATTTATAATCCAAAACTTTGTGTGAGAACTGAGAGAAAACTAGTGACAGGGAATGATGACATACTATAGTTATTGGTACTCTAGAGTGGGGAAAATCTGTACTGTCTGAAAAAAACCCCAAACCTTTAAAATTTAATGTAAGCTTCAGATTTCACTATGAAATAGCAGCTTGTAATCGGATTTCCTTTACTGCTGTTTGCAAAAGGAAAACAATCTTAACTGCATTTAAGGATGGTAGTCTTGTTATATAACTTGAGCTATCCAAAAGTGTGTTCCTTATGTATTCCTGTGGAGGAAGAGGGAATTATCTGTACCTTATCTGTATTAGACATCTATCTTAAGATGAATTGACTTTTCCTCTACTTTCATTTCTTTTTTTGGATACTGTTCTGTTGCCAATGAATGTTTGAATTCTCCACTTCATCGTATGTGAAAGCCTCCCCAAATGCAGGGAGAGAGATGAGCAGTGTCTGTCCTTGCTCTTTCTATATTCCTGTCTTCTCTCTTTTGTAAGGAAGCAATTTGAAGTTTCTCACTTAATTTTATTAGCAAAGGTCAAAAAAAAATGTCTTACATTTGAACAGAGGTTACTGAGGGCTGTTTTAGGTACCAAATCAAAAAACCTTTTGGTCTTAATAGGTTTTAACATAATTTTTTTTCCTGGCTTACTTATGACAGAGAGTTGCAACAAACCTGATGTATGGAATAGCTGATCATCCTTGAACTGCAGACAAGCTAGTTTTTAGGTGCAGACCATTAAATGCAAAAGCTTTTGATGTGCACAGTGTAGTCTGAGCTGTTGAAGAATACATACTGTCCTAGTTACAGTTTATATGATGGATTAAAATATCTCCTTTCTGATTTTTTTTTTTTTCTTTTAGCAGAAAAAGCAACATGGATTTTTTACTGAAATGATGTGTCTGGAAATTATTTAGATTTCGTATGTGAAAGCAATTCATCAACGAAGTATTCCATATTCCTGAGTTTCAAGTTGGGTCTTTTGATCCTAACTTTGAAAATTTACTATACAATAAACCAAACACTGACGTTTTCCTGCTCATTCTTCTACAAATGTAGGCTTGCTGATGTGTTTCAGAATGTAATTTTAATTTAGTGTTTATGGTTATAATTAAGGGACTACTTAGAAAAACTCTACCTATAAACATGGCAACCACAATACTTTTCAGAGCAAAGTGGAGAATCTGTATCCAAGCTCAATGCTTGTACATACTTGTATTACATGAGATATGGTGCATTTGGTGTTTACTTTAAAGAAAAAATATAAGTTAATGATCCTTAAGAATTTGCATGATGCATCAAGACCCACAGGAAAATTGAAGACTGGAGGTGCTTCTTCATCTCCTCTAACTTTGCTGCTCCTTTCAACTAGTTGTGTAGGCTACCAGGAGAGGCTAGATTGCTCACCCATGGCAAATTCCATCTGTTTTGGACATGTGTCTTTAGGGTGGAGATAACCAGCTTGTTAAAAGTAGCTTTTGAATGGCTGAATTACACCTAACTTTGAGAAGTTTATTTGTAAGTGTTGCTTGGAAAAGGGAGCTAGCAACTTTGATTCTCATCAGCTGTTCACAATGATCTAGATTATAGGCTGCTGTCTGCTATGGTTTTTAAGGTAAAAAGACTGACTAAAAGACAAATTCTTTCTTTTTCCACTCTCGGTTTTTGGTTGATTTGGGTTATGTTTCTTTTTTTGTTTTTAATAAACACATATATCTTTGACTTGTCTAATGAAGAATAAGCAGATGATCAGCACTTTCTTGAATTAAAAAACAGTTTATTTCAGCTGTTGAAAATCAGGACATTGTTATTTATAGTATGATAAAGAATCACAAAGATAAATAATTCTGGAAGATTGCTAATGCCCTTTCACTTTTATATTTGGCTGCCTTGAAGTTTAGCCGTTGACTCTAGGATAAGAACAAGCACTTGAGAGTCCATATTTAAATTTAGATTTAAATTTAAGTATCTGTTGTGGTACTTTATTGTTTATCTTCTAGTTCCTCTATAAAATTGTTTTCTATAGTATTTACAAAACCTTGACAACAGTCATATCACAAGAATGTTACGAGCTTTTACTTTGGATAGGAGGACAAATAAGAGGTAGGGCTCATCTCCTCTTTGGTTTCCACACAGAGCTGAAAGACACAAGTTTCTCACTACTTTATCTAACCACTCATCCATCTTCAGTTCAAAAAATGTGTCTAAATCTGTTGGGAAGCAAGTTATTTTAAAGCTTGGACCTGCCTGTCTTTCCACATTGTAGCAGAGAGGTGGTGTACTGGTACCTCCCTGGACGTGCTGAGGGGTTTAGACAGAGCCCTTAGAAATCTCATCAAACTAGGCTATCCTTTGAGCAAGGGCTGGACCAGATTTGGAGGTCTCTCCCATTTTAAATGGCTGTTACAGTCAGGGAGGGGGGAAGGTATTTTTATTTCTGTGAAAGCAAGGCTGATACTTCTGACTTTCTCTGCTAAGAAAATACTAAGTTCAACACCAACCAGCATTTGAAAAGGAGTCCACTGTCACTGAAATGAGTCATAAAGCCAAGTAACATTACATAAATGAGTAACAGTATAATTATGGATGATAATCTGCTACATATACACATTTAAAACTGTGCAAAATCTGTGAACAGTGACGTTACATATTAATACAATTTGTCTGCCCTGATTTTTTTGGCATATGGGAAACTATTTTTTCATAGTGTTAAATGCAAGTCCCTATTGTTATTTTGTTTGTGGCAAAAACTTCTAACTTGAATTTTTTCAAAGTTGATATTTCACTTACCCACATGGAAAATTATAAAATGTGCTGTTACTTGTTATAAGGTAATTGTGGTTTTCTTTCAAGACTAGTAGAACAGCAAAACTATTATCAAATATGAAAGCTTTTTTTACTGCTTGGTTTTCTTTTCTTCTGACCCTATTTATGTATAATTTCAATTTTGATAATCAGTATATTGGATGCACAGTATTTAGGTTGAAAGGTGCTCCTTAGAATAAAGGACGTATTCATTCTGGGATTTATAGTGGTGGCTGATTTTTTTATTTTTTCTTTTTTAACTGTTTGTCATGAATAGTATCAGATCTCTTCCATCATACTTCAGAAAGTGCTGAACAATTTCAAAGATTTTAAATATTACTTCTGCTTTGTGTTTGTTGTCTCCTTACAGGCCTGGCAGCTGCGATTCAGTCATCTTGTGGGCTACGGTGCAAAATATTACTCCTACCTCATGTCTAGAGCTGTTGCCTCCATGGTGTGGAAACAGTGTTTTGCTCAGGACCCATTTGATCGGTAAAAATAGAGAAGTTATTAAGTAGAATGAAGTGTTATGCTACTTACTTCTGGAAGGCATGAAGCAGTGGGGCCACATAGGTTGATGGGCTTTTTAAATGACAGTTTTTAGCCTTTGTCTTGATTTTAACAGGATTGCAAAACAGGAAATAACCACAAGCATAAAGTGTGTTCTGGGGCATGTTCACTGGTGAAAAAAAATCTACACCAGTGTTTTAAAATACGCCATTTGGGAGTCACTGAAATCCATATTTACATGTAATTAGAGAGCTTGATTTTCATAGATGCCAATTTGCTTGCAATTTCCTATTAAAATCAAAGCAACTGCGGGTATTAAACAGGCTTTGTATCACCAACTTCAGAGCTAAGTATAGCTGTCCTACTCATTCTGCTTTGTGAAATTAAAAGGTAAAATTTGGGATCAGAAATTATGAGTGCTCTTACACGTTAGCTGAATGTTCGGAGGATTGTAACAGAGAGACTTTTCCCTTTGGAGCAATGAAGGCTGAAATGTTGTTCACAAATTCTCTTCTGTGAACACGAGCACATATTCATATGTATAAAATTTGTCTAATTCAGTTACTCATAATATAATTTTACATGCAATTTGAATTTCAGGAGTCAACATGGAGTCAAGGCAGTCGTTGTTTCAGGGTGGGAAATTCCATCTCACTTCTGCCTCTGTGTTCTGTAGAGAACGTAGAAGCAAATGTGATTGAAAGCTAAAGAGATTGTGTTTGCAGATGGCTCTAACATCTATGTTTCTCCAGGGCAATGGGTGAGCGTTATCGTAGAGAGATGCTGGCTCACGGCGGTGGGAAAGAGCCCATACTTATGGTTCAAGGTACAAAAACCCCAAAACCTTTCATTTCCTTGCTCAAGGAAGAAATAATTTCCTAATTTGGTCCTTTTTGTTTAATTATAATCTTCATTGGATTTATGAAAGAAAACTTGTTAATTTATTTAATTAAGTGGACTAGTATCATGGTCAGTAAAACTTGTGATGCACAGGAAAAACTCGCTCATAGATAGTTGGGGTGAAGTGTTGGAAGGGGCTGTTTTACAAGGTTGTCTAAAGAATTCAGAATAAGAGTATCACATACTTAAAGATAGATGACATATTTTGGATACAGAAATTGAATAACTTTTGCATACATGAAATTCATAATAGATATGGTTATTTTGTATGCAAGAATTTGAACTTGTCTTTTAAGCATGTCATTTTATTATGAAAATAGCTTTGGCTATCAGTCCTTTCAATATACATTCTCATGAAATGGAAGTCTGAAATTCATAGTGAACATGCTTCATTATTCCCCTTAATACAATGTATGCTTTTTGAACCTGGAAAATAACTTTTAAAAATCATTCATTATGCTAGCAAAAGTCCTATATTATTACACATTAGGTATTAAATAAGTCAAGAGAATAAAGCAAGTTTCTCAAAACGTTGACTTTATCTCAATTCTGTCAATGAGACCAGGATAAAGATTTTTCTCTCAAATGTTGCAATATCCAAAGCAAACATTTTTGCTTTACTGTTGGTGTTCCTTATAGGAGCACATGGCAAGTCCTAAAGGCTTTTAAGAGACATCTTTCAATTCACTCAGAAATTCTTAATAGTAAGAATGAATATTAATTTGTTAGCCTCTGTTCACTCCAGTTTGGTAAACTGTAAGTTGTGGGGTTTTTTTTATTCAGATAAGGGAGACAGTGGTAATGTGTCTGTATTTCATCATGAGATTGGCACAGTTTTCATAACCTAGGACATTTCAGCTCTTTGACCCATCCATTTATATGTGATGCTGTAACCTCTGCTCTCCTTAGACTCATCATATATTAAGCAAGTAGATATATTTTCTAGATTAGTCTATTTATATTTCTGATCTAAAGAGTTGCTTTTCATCCAGCATGACTTTGTAAACTTGTATTTCTTTACGGTTCCTGAAGAGGCTGTGTTTGTAACCTCAAAAAACTGTAGCCCAAAACTGTGGATTAAGTAGTTGTAAGACAGGAACATAGAATCACAGAATAGTTAGGGTTGGAAAGGACCTTAAGATCATCTAGTTCCAGCCTTCCTGCCATGGGCAGGGACACCACACACTAAACCATGCCACCCAAGGCTCTGTCTAACATGGCCTTGAGCACCACCAGGGGTGGAGCATTTACAGCTTCTTTGGGCAACCCATTCCAGTGCCTCACCATCCTCACAGTAAAGAACTTCCTCCTTATATCCAATCTAAACTTCCCCTGTGTAAGTTTAAACCCGTTACCCCTTGTCCTGTCACTACAGTCCACTACAGTGCACACTGCTGGCTCATGTTAAGTTTCTCATCAACCAACACCCCCAAGTCCTTCTCCACAGGGCTGCTCTAAATGTATGTAAACATACATCTTTACAAAGAAATCCAGTTATTTTATTGTAACTTGTATGGGAAATAAAGAAAATATGTTTTAAAATACCAGTTATGCTTATAATCTCTTCTATTTCTGGGATATATTTTTAATTTTACTGAGCATGGAATCTTCCTGAAATGTCTTAGAGGCTATGTCGAAGTTGCTAGCACTGTGCTCCCTTGAATCAAATATTTGATTGAAGTTTGCAAAATTCATCTGTGGAAGTACAAGTGGCTTTACCACAGTGGAACATGGTGCAATCAGTTTGCAGGATCTTACAGGAAACAGTGTCAAAGACCTTACTGAAGTGCAGGTAGAAAATATCTGCATCTCTCTCCACTTGTACCAGACCAGTCACTTCATCAAATAGGGTTATCAAGTTCATTGAGCCTGATCTGCCCTTAGTGAATGCATGGTGACTATTCCTCATTATTATTTTTTGTTGTTCATGAGCCTGGAAATGGTTTCCAGGATTTGCTGCTCTATCACCTTCCTCGGGATTGAGGTGTGTCTGACCAAGCTCTAGTTCCCTGGGTTTTCCTTCTTGCTTTTCTTGAAGATAGGAGCAACATTTGCTTTTTTCCAGCCTTTTGGCGCTTCATCCAGTTGCTATGATTGATCAAAGATTACTAAGAGTAGCCTTGCAATGTCATCTGCCACCTCCTTCAGTACTCATGGGTGCATCATACCACAGTCTATGGGTTTATGTGTATCCAGTTTACTTAAGTATTCCATGATCTGATCGTTCTCCATCAAGCGTACATCTTCCTTGCTTCAGGATATCTCCCTGGCCATCTTGTATTCTGGATATTATCTTTATGCTCTCTATTTCCTTAAAATTATTTTAAAGATAAATTTTTAAAAGATATTCAAATTAATAAAAAAATCAGAATTCATCAGCGGTCCCTTGCCTGTGCATATTGTGATGTTCATTTGTAGACCATGCAAAACTTAAGCATGGTTGAATGATTCCCTGAAAAATGAAATCGAGGTGACTCAGGTGTTTTGACAATTAATAATTTGATTGCTTACTTGGGATTATTTGAGGTTAAATCGTATAACACACATGATGGGAAAAGCTCATACATTTATGTTTAATTGCTCTGAATTTATTATGAAAATTGAGAATTAAAGGAGAAAAGTAAGACCAGTTACTTGTTCTTTAGTTTGTTTAGGTTCAGTCAGCTTCTGACTCTCTTTACTGTTTGTTTTCCTTTTCATTATGGATGTTCCAGAATACTTGATTTCTGTCTTTTGTTGGTTTTCATCAGTTGCAAAACGGCAGTCCCGTAGCAGATGACCAAACTGATTCCTGATTAAAGGCAGATTCCACCAGACTTAAAAGCTTGTTGATTTTACTCTTCCTCAGGGAAACAGTCCAGATTCCGTGCTCATTAGTGCCATGTTTCAAAAACCTTAAGTTCCCTAGGCTGGAACTTCAGGCATTTTATGTATTTATTTTTTAATATAAAGAAATGTGCTTGTACAAGTCTGATTTTTGGGTGCACAGATGTAGCCTCACCCTTGAAGTGCTTCCGTATCTCATTGTGAATTTAGCAATAATCATTGACTGATTACAGATAACTTCAGAAGTGAATTTCATTTATACAGTTTCTTTGTTATGATTTTTTCCTCAGAAGCTTTCTATTGTCTTTCTTTTGTGTTTGGATATGACCCTGGCTTTTCATCTTTCTCCCACATGATTCCATTTACTGATTAGGGAAGATAAAGGATCTGACCTGCCATCCAGTGGAGTTACTGACAAGATTCCTGTTTGGACTAGTCTTTAATTCAAAAACACAATATACTTTTTTTTGTTTGTTTTTGGATTTGGTTCTCTTGACATTTGTTTCCACTTAGAGAGAACCAGAACAACAACAAAGAGGCTTTATGAAACGTTTTATAACATTTTCTGAAGTGACCCCTTTTATCGTAATCCTTTGGTAACCTGCAAACTACAAAAAGAATCACAAATATGGATATCGAGAGCAATTAAATCATGAGTGAACAGTGCTTTGTCCAAGAGGCTTTTTATTATTATTTATTTATTTTCTTAGAGGAGAAATGCAGTTTGAGAAGAACTTGGTTCTTCTGTCATTTTGGGTTGGCCACATGGCTCTTGTGGACTCTCTCCTTCCCAGGACTATATGGCATTAGAGATTTCAAATTCCTTTAAAGATATGTAACCCAGGTGTCCCTTCCAAGTCCAGTTCTGTGCTGGTTGCAGGTCTGAACAAGATTCAGGTGTGCACCATCCCTCCCTGTCTCCCTTGGCACTCCCTAACTGGAAAGAAACCCAGGTGCATAGGCAGAAAATGTGTTGCGGTGTGAAAAGTACTGGGTTGGATAATGTGGGAACATATCCTGGAGTGTGCTTCTCCTGCAGTCTTGGTGCAGTCACATTGCCCTTTGGGTATCTGAAGAAGTCCCTGTGCAAAATACAAGTGAAGTCGTGTTCTTGACTTGTTAACACTGTGTCATACTACAGACATACTTAGTTGTGTGCATGCATGCTAATCAATGTGTAAATAAAACCACATGTGCTCCAATGCAGTTTTAAACTTTGTTTTTCAGACTGTACTTTGTGGAATAATTGAGATTTTCAAATCTCTTCAGAGGCTGTAAAAGTCTTTCAGGTCTCTTTGAAAGTACAAGAAATATGCATAAATCTTAAAAGGTGGTGTGACTGACAACATACGTTAACTCAAACTACATGGACCCAAAATAATTAGTGTTCCAAAGGAGTAGAGGCCAAATTTTGCCACAGGCTTTATTCTTCTCCCAATTTTCAGTGATTGTAGGTTATAGCTAACCATCTCTCCAAAGGGTGTGGTTAACCACAGTGCTGTAATGTGAAAGAAAACTTCAAAGCAGAGAAGATAAGCTATGCAGTTGCCTTAGGCTTGGGAGAGACTGAGCTGAAATAGGAGTTGGGCTGAATGTATAAAGTACACTCATAGATTTTAAAACTGCAACCATCAGGCCTTGTGGACACCTTACTAAATCATTTAAACTGAAGCGCTGAGTACTTACAATATATCAAAGCTGATCTTGCTTTGATATAGTTTAATGGAGTTTAAAGGGGGACATGACCATTCTTAAATGCATCTGTGTAGAGTAAGAGGTTAAAACAGAAATACCATCAGTGTCTGTTTCTTTTGGAGTTGTCTACTCTAAAATCTGTAGTTATTTATTTTATAAAGGCATGATCATTTTACTGCAGTAGGAGTTCAGCAATGACCTTAGTTACTCTTCATCCTTCCCTTGCAAAAGCAAATTCTGCTAATGTCTGCTTTTGATGTCAGTGGTGGGAAAACAGCAATGCAGTAGACCACTAATGCAAGAAATTTGAAATCTGTTTGTACTATCAAACGTTGGAACTACTGGGTAGGAGGTCATTTGACATCACTATTGCCAGAACGATTTTGAATTCTCCTACATATTTAAAACAAAACATGTGGAGTCCAAATGAATGCAATTTGTAACAAGCTTTGAGTGAGATTTGGTAAGACTGTGTTCAGCTGCACTAAAACAAATCCAAGTGTACTGTAGTTAATTATGTCTCTTTCATTCATTTTGTAATATCCGGGGTTGGAATGTTTTTGTTATGCTTTGCCATTTTTATGTAAGAGGGAAATTAACTTTACTTGAAGGTAATCCCATCATCAGTCTCTGTTTTCCCCCCTAATCATTGTATTGTTAGCTTTTCTTCTTTTGCAATGTATTAATAGTCATAGTTTTAAGAATTGTCAACAGCAGAATAAATTTTAGTGTGTCAAAAGAATTGGCTGGACATCATCCAGGCTGGCTGCTTCCTATAATGTCACATTTGGAAGGGGATTTTTTTTTTTTATTTATATATTGGGGCTTGGGCAGTAGTGATTATGTCTGTTATGGCTATCTTTATATACTGCCTATGCAGCATTAAAGTCATCCCTCCATATTGATGTCTGGTAGAAATAGGTACCGAGGATAGAGAAAAATAGTTCTTTTATAGAGCCACACCTAAAAAATTGGTGTCTTGAGATTTTTGTGCCTGAGCTAGTCATCCAGGTTTCTTTTCTGGGATAAAGGGAAAAGTAGGTTCTTCATAGGAACAATTCAACATAAAGTAAACCTCTGAAAAAGGTCAGATGAGTGGCACCCATGAAGCTTTTCCTACTGTTCAGTCCTCAGAAATAGAGCCAGTTAGTTCAGATGTAAATGTCTGAGGCGAAATGAGTCCAAAAAGAAAAGGCAGAACCAACTGCAGTGTTGGGACTGGGTTGCTTCAACTGAATTTAAAATGAAGCTCCAAAAGTCATGCGTGACAGTACGTGTTCCAGTGGGCTGCCATCCATGTCACCTTCTTCGGGCATTCTCTGAACTTCAGGGAAAACATGCAGGAAAATAGTGCAAGTTTAAACTGGAATTTTGCCAAGACCTTTAGGAAGCAAATACGCATGTCACTCAGGAACCTGAGAGAAGGAGTCTGCAAGAGGCTATGGCTCTCTGAGGGGGTTAGATTAATAGCTGGTATCTGGACACATCTGTTTTTCAGCCCAGCATATAGCAAGGCATTTTTCATTGTTAACTAGAAGTAATTCCACAGCAGTTTTACTGTGATGATGACAAGCTTACCAAGTATTTGGAAATATTCTGTTCTCTTTCATTTTAAAAACAGTATGATGCAAACTTCTTTTAACAGCATTTCAAGTTAACCTATATATAAGTGCAAGATTTGTTCTACTTTTAGTGTTCAGTATTAATCTAATGGGTCATGGCAGTGTGTGTTGACATTTGCAACATGTGTTTAAATCAGATTGAAATGGGATTCTGTGAAGTCTTAGCAAGAACATTCTTTTTGGTTACTCCTACAAAGTTACCTTGAGGTGTTCTGTTTCCTGGTGGGTTTTGACTCATTGTGTTCTAGTAAAAGATTCTGGCTTTTAGCAGCATGCAGTTACAATTTCGACTGAAAGCAAATATTGTGGAGGATGTGAAAGAGTATAAAATTATGTTCAGTAGGTACGCCGATCAGAAAGGGTAGAAGGAGGTTGTATTTACATTGGCATTTGTCAGAAAGAACAGATCACTTCAAAGGAGTAAGAAGATCAAATTTTACATTATTTGGCAGCTCTACTGTTTGGATTTTTTTTTTTTTCAGGTACAAGTAATGCAGTAGAATTCCATATATAATATTGAAAATGTTCATAACACTGAAAAGACCAACATTACATTAATGCTAAGTGCAAAGAAACATCTGAAAATAATTTAATTGTAGGATCATGGACTGATTTAGGTTGGAAGAGACCTTAAAGCTCACCTAGTTCCAGCCCCCTACCATGTGCAGGGGCACCTTCCACTAGACCAGGTTGCTCAAAGCCCCATTCAACCTGTCCTTGAATGCTGCCAGGGATGGGGCAGCCACAGCTTCTCTGAGCAACCTGTGCCAGTGCCTCACGGCCTCACAGGGGAGAATTTCTTCCTTATATGTAATCTAAAGCTATCCTCCTTCACTTTAAAGCCATTACCCCTTGTTCTATCAATTTACAGGGTACATTCTGATACTTTCTAAAAACTGGGATTCTGGAGGAAGGTGTGAGATTTTTAGCTGCTCTGTTTGTTACAGAATTACCAGAAAAAGTACTTGAACATGATTCTTCATTATGCTGATTTCCCTGTCTGTTATTGTGTAGATATGCCAGAGCTATACAGCTGCACTAATTAAAATCCTTAATAAAAGTCCTGATACTGTAAAAACAAACAAACAAAAAAGAAGGCAAAATTAAACCCCCAGTGCACTGAAAATGCTTTTGTCTGTTTCATACCTTGTGAAAAAATCAGAGGTTTTTGTACTTTAAGTACTAAATTAAATGCTGTTAAAGTGTGTAACACTTTGAGAAAATATGTTGTTTTTTCTGGCCCTGTCAAACTAGAGGCGAGGCCTAGCAGATAAGGATTTAGATACCCACTCAATCACAGATTTATTCCAGTCACTTGGAAATGACTGAATCTATGGCTACATTGCTTTAAAATGGAAATAATTCCCTGCTTAAGCAAGATCGTAATGATAAAAATCAGTTGACAACCTTGAAACCTGTCAATTCTGTGATGACATGTAATAGGTAGATTGAAGAAAATAATCTTTATGCACTATAATTGCACTTATTTCTTGGCAAAGAAATGCGATCACTCTTTCTGTCGTATTGTGACATTAGAAGTTAGATAGCAGTAAGTATTATTATTGACAAAGCTTTCAAGGCCATAATCTTGCTAAGAGTCTGTTGTCTTGGTTTTGTAGGTATGCTTCAGAAATCACCTTCAGTTGAAGACTTGGTGGATGCCCTTGTTTCAGACCTTGACCATGACTTCGAAACATTTATCATGGACTCATAAAAATATTCAACAGAACTGAATTATTTTATGGAAGATTGCATATGTCTTCATAATTGTGGGTAAAATATTGTTGTGAGTGGGTTTGCTTCTTGGTGAGCACTTGTAAAAGTTTGAATATCCATGTTGGTGGAACGTTAATAAATAATTTCATTGGGTCACCTGGTTTCATTTATGAAGGGTTTGTCTTTCTCTTGCATAGGAGCTAAAGCATGGAATTTGAGAGAACAAGTCCTCTAGCAGGTACTGTTAGAAAATTCGATCTTGTTGGAGTAGGTGTTTAAATAGGAATTTAGCTTATCCTCAGTGCAAGTGGAGTGGTATGAATGGTCTTTTGATACACACATTGCATTCAGTATTAGAACATACCTAATTGAGTGTCAGGACTCAGAACTGTTAGTGTGTTTCAGTGTTCGGGGGTCAGCAGTTGTTTTCTGGGGAGTATTTTCTTATTTAACTGAGTCCTGTAGTCCTTTATCTGTTACCTGTGTGTGTTTGTTTTCTTGTGTAGTGGTGGTTTAGTTTTGGCCACAATACTTTAAGGGCTTTACCGGATGAAGTCTATCATGTTTTGGTGAATATGATTTGGAGGCATTTTAACGTTTCCGTTGCAGAGGGCAGTTACTATTGAAATATGTTGGCAAATTTGCTGTGTAGGAACAGCCTGAATCTGGTCACTACATATTTTTTTCATATGGAGTTTCCTTTTAATGATGATGAGTGGGTGGGTGTCGGAGAACTGCTTAACATACAAGAGGGCAGGTTTTTTGGGAGACAAAATCAGTCAAAACAAAGACTTTTTTCCAAGATAGGCTGGAGCAGTTTAAGGTCGCACATTCTATAGTGGGTAGTGAACAAAGGAATATTATCAGTGGGGGTTTCTTGTTCTCTTGAAGTAAATTGTGAAATGGTATTTGAGTGCCTAGTAAAAAAAGAAAAAGGTGAATTTTTCTCTAGAAATGGACTTGTCTTTGAGAAGTTCTTTTCAGGTTGTTACAAAAGGCATCAAAATTATACAAAAGTGTCCTTCTCAGTGGAAACGCAGTGACAGAAGCAGGATATGAAGAGAACTGAGGCTGAGAGATGAGCAAATCATGGGAGAGAAGCAAGTGAAGAATAAATATCAACTAGAAAAAGCAGATGTTTGGGAAGTGATGAATTAGAGTGACAGCTGATTGGGATCATTTGCCTCTGTTTTTTAGCAGATTTTGTGCTATTGGTTATCATTTGATATTTCACCCTTTTTTTTTGTCTGGTTTTGCCTGGTGGAAATTTGTCTTGTATCAATAGCATTGCCATTGCCCATAGAGCTGGGTTTAGACATTTTTAGATATGAAATGTTTTGGTTAAACAATAGCAGGCATATTTTTAGGCGTGTACCAGAGCAAGGCTTCTGTGTTTTGCGTCTGAGTGACTGCATTCTGTGTATACAGATACAGAATTGGTTGCTGCCTGCTATCAGGACAGATGAATGCTTCTGCTTAACGAACTAGATGAGTATTTTGCTGTAAGTTAAGTGATTAAAAAAACCCCACAAAAAACTAAACACAAGTAAATTTAGGTGTGAGTAAAAGCACACTGTGAAGATGGGAAGTTCTCAAAAGGTTAAAATAGCTCATGAATATAAATTTAACAACCACTTGTATTAAATGGAAGGATGTTATAAAGGGAATTTAGGGATGTTGCTAAGGGAGCTTTGTGTTGCTTGTTGCCTTGGTTTTTGTACTGGAGAAAAACACCAATAAACTTCACCTGGAGCTGGCACATGTTGAAAGATCCACTGTGACAAAAAAGAACATAGGAAAAGGAAATCCTAGTGCCAACACAGCCCTGAGAGCACTTCGGTAAAGAAAATAAAGCATCATGATTAGCGGAATAAGCAGAGCATTGCCCAATGATTTTAATCTGAAAGAAATACAAGTGATGATGTTCTAGAGGGTAGATACTTTTTCAAAATATGTGTAATAGTCACACTGTTTTATGCCCATGGCTGCTAATACTTCTTTATTTCACTGTCTCATTTGATCTTTCTGTGAAGAACAGCCTTTTCAAGTTTTTGTCAGTGGCATCAAACAACATCTTCCTAATACTGAAATCAGGTGCAGACAAAGAAAGGAAGAAAATCTTGTCTTTTGCCAAAGCTCTGTGGACTGTACCTATTGTTGCAGATTTGTAGCTCTTGGGACACTGGACAAAGATGGGAGCTGGTAGAAAAGTAAATACAGCTCAAAGTGACAGCTTCAGTTTCTTTCTGAAGAATCTCTGTTGACTCCAGTAATTTTTGTTTTCTGAAATAACTTTTCAAGACTGAACAGTAGACGTGATTAAGCCTCTTGAGAACACATTTTATCACCACTATGATGCTTACTACAGAAAGGGAAATATTATTCTAAATTTTTTTTTCTTCCTTTTTGCTAGTTTCTAAAAATGCTTCCAGCTGTTCAAATGTCTGATGCTTTTTCGTTTCTTGTCTTCTTTTTGAGTGACTTTTCTTTTCCAGCAAATATGTGTTCTTTCAGTAATGTGAGACGTCTCTTGTGACCAGCAGCGTAACTCTTCATAAATGTAAAAACCACTGTAATCTCTTTCCAGCATTCCATGTTTTCCCTCTGGGGCTGCTGAACCAGCTAGCAAAAAGTTGGTTTTATAACACTCAAACTCAGCATCATGCTTTTAATCTGAAGTTGTACTACGATTTGGATTTTAGCTGCTACAGAAAATAAGTAGTGAACATCTTCAGAAATTACACCCTTATGCAATCCTGAAATAGTGACACATAATTACAACACATCAGAGAAACACACATGGATTACGTTTGATAGTCTGAGGTGTCAGCTCTGCTTTTTTTTTTCTCATGTTTGATGTGATTATTTTTCTGATTCATTTAAGATACCCTGAAATATTGCTTAACAACTGCTTTCTGGTGACACAGATGCAGCTGGTGCTGCATGGAGTTCTCTGAACTCCTTATCATCAAAGAGAACAGGAGTAGAGGGCAGTAGTTTAGTGCAGAAGGGGAATGGGGCAAGGAAGAATTGAATATAGTTTAGAAGCCAGTCATGAAGAAGGGTTGATACCAAATCAAAATGACCTCTGAGTTGAAAACTAGGGGGGGAGTAAAAGAGAGTTTTCTTTCCAAAGCAGTAAGTTTAAAATGGAAATTGCAGCCCTGTCAGTAACGGAAAAGGCAGAGGTGCTCAGGAAGATTTCTGCTTTGTCTTCTGTGGAAAGCCAGATGGGAGAATTCGTATCATATGTTGATAAAATACTTTCCTTTCTACAGATGCTAAATAGCAGTGGGTCACGCTT
Organism: Psilopsiagon aymara; assembly: GCA_024733675.1. NCBI lineage: Eukaryota > Metazoa > Chordata > Aves > Psittaciformes > Psittacidae > Psilopsiagon > Psilopsiagon aymara. The sequence goes on along the minus strand of JANRGW010002245.1, from coordinate 43,349 downwards.
TAGATCACTGTGCAACAGTTAAAATGGATATATATCACAGTAATTGAGCTTAGTTTCATAGGTAACACCAAGATGGAGATACAGAGATACAGCAGTGTTGATGGCTCAAAATACGCATTTCAGTTTATCAGAAAATTAAAATATCTTAATGGTAATACTGAAGCAGAAATTTGAAAGGTTAATCGCTGGTCTGAAAACAAGTGTTCAGAAAGAGCCGGGAGCTGAAAGTTGAAATGAAACAAATCTGCCTCTAATTTTTATGACAGCAGGGACAGCTGAGCACTGGAACGTGGGTGAAGGATGATGCTGGGATTGGCTAATCAGCAAAAGAAATGTGTATTAAAACTGAACTATTTTCTCAAAACCCTGCCACATTAGTTCAGATTAATTCAGAAGAGCCCTGTAGCTCTGCTATGGGACGGCCGTCTTGTGAGCTGTGATATGAATGGAGTGTCTTTGAAAGGAGATTTTGCCCTCCATCCTCACTGTGTAACTGTTCTGCTGATGCCTTCATGATGAGTGGAGAGCTGAAGAAATGGGGTGAGCCAAAGAGCCTCCTCTACTTATTGTTTAGTGCGAGGCATTGTGCATCTGCAATCTCAGATTCCTTCTGGGCAAAGTATTGGAGATTTGCTGTTCCCAGAGCCGGGGATTTATTTACTTGCTGTTGGGTCTGAGCTCAGGTGAATGTTTTACCCTGACAGGTTTGCAGTGTACTAAAAGGCAAGCACTACATTAAAATTTGAAGACCTAAATAACGTGAGAGTTTGAAATGTGTGATTGCAGAAAACAAGCACATGGATTTCCCTGGGAGACAGACTGTGGGAGAACAGCTAGTGTGCTTGGGGCGGAGAGGGAAGGAGGTAGAAGATAAGGAAGTATAAATCAGCACCAGCAGCACTGTCTGTCGGCCCTTCTGATCTTCCCCAGGCTGAGATTTGTTTACCTTTCAAGTCCTCTGTGGCTGCACTTCAACAAACGGCTCTTTAAACAGAGCGTCACCGCACACTAGAGCCACAAAGTTGTAGAAAATCAGTATGGCTGCTTGTTCAGAGGAAGTGTCCCAGAAATCTGTTGAAGACAAGATACTTAAGCCAGAAGCAAAATGCCGATAAAGATCTGACAGGATGTCTGTCTGTGCCCTACTGGTGTATGGATTTAAAAACACAAAGGGAAGGCAGTGGGATGCCTCTTGCCAAGCAGTTGCCTGTGAGCCTGTAGCCTCTAGGGCAACTTGTAGATGGCTAAAGCTTGATGTTACAACTGTCTTTGTGCTTGAGGAGAAGAAACAAGTACCTTTTAAATGGGATATATTCTACCTCTCTGAGGATGGGATGAACCAGCCATTGCACATGCCTTTCGTTGCTCCAGTAACTGGTGAGAGAGCACAGATGGCTGGGATAGAAGCAGGGGAATCCTGTTTGAATTTAGAGCACCTCAAAGCACCAAATTTACCCTCTTTTTTGACATCCCCTTTTTTCAATCATCAAATGCAACTGTTGGTTGCTTTTACTCTCATACATCATAGAATCACTGAATGGCTTTGGTTGAAAGGGACCTTAAAGCTCATCCAGTTCTAACCCTGCTACCATGGGCAGGGACACCTTGCACTAGACCAGGTTGTTCAAAAACAGTATAGTGACTGAGTTTATACATTAATGACAGTATCACGTAGTACAGCATTAAAATAGTTACAGAAGATGCTTTTATATTCAGGACATCTTGGGGTTTATGAAGTGCTTTAGGCAGCTGACCCTCCAGCTCCTTACATCCTGCTCACTTTACTCCTTAGACGCCTCCAAAAGTCTCCCTTTTCCCTCTGCTTTTTCCGCTGTAGTGGGCATGGCCCAAGCGGGTAGGAGGAGGCAAGGGGAGATTTTGTCTGTGGCTGTGACCTGGTGGTTGTGATCATGTCAGAGGAAAAGCAAAATGGCAGCGTGGTAGGTTCTGCCCACCCTATATCAGCAGCCCAAGGCTGCTTCCGGCATATGCCCATATAGCCTGAAGGGTACCTCATGCTTGAACAGCATTTCTCACCTGCCTTTCCCACTCAGTGAGAGGTGAGTGTTGAGAAAGCTGATCCTTGGGGAAATGTCCCAGATGTGACCTGCTAAGAAGGCGACACATTGCCAAGCCAGGGCAAGTTGGGATGGAATAGCCCCCTTACGTTGCACGCTGTGGGGCAGCAGCTCTCCATACACTGCAGGCAGCTGCGCTTCATGAGGAATAGTAATTTATCAAATAGGTGTTTCAATATTGACTTGTCCCTGAAACAAGGTCAGAAGCCTGTGTTTGGCTGATATTTACCGCAGCCCCTAATGTAAGGGTTGGGCAAGCTCATGGCATATTCCCAACAGGTTAGCAGGGCAGCTGCTAAAAATAAAGTCTGTTTATTAATGATACTCTTCAGAAGTAGTCACAAGGACTGTCATAGTCTGCTTTCAGTGTTCAAAATATGTATGAAAGAAAAAATGTTAATGAAGTCAGAAGTTGCTGGAGTCACATAGTGCATATTCCTAACAATCGCACGTCATCATGAAAGTGGAGTTTTGTTAACTCACTTTACAGCCATCTTTACAAAGCCAAATCCTCATCCAGGGTAAACTTCCATATCTCAAATGAAGTTATTAAAGATCTACTTTATTTGTGCCTGTTGAGCTTTTTCCCCCAGGGTTATTTGACAGGAATCTCAGCTCCTGGTCGCTGAGCCCAGCATCTGCCCTGGGCACCTGTGAAATGTATGGATGGCCCGGGAGGAAATGAGTATCTCCAGCTTTGAACAGCTGATAATGCTGGAGTCCAGGAGTGATAGCATTTCTACACAAGCTTTTTTAGAAGCAAAAACGGGCAGCAAAACTGCCTTGAATATCTTGGCTTACACTGCTTCTCTTGACTTGGAGATGTGCTCAGCTGTCTACACTTTAGTTCCAAGAAGAATACAGTTGTAACCAAATAATTTTATAAGAGAGCCCTGGGGGAATACAAGTGATACATCAGCTTTACAACATCCTATAAAGTCTATAAAAGTAATTATATGTGTTATCAAAATGATTCATGCTAGCCATAGTAAATCCAAATATTACAAATGAGAGTTGAAATCGCAGTTCACTGTCTCTTTACATTTGCACAAATAGCACACACTGCCATGATGAGGTTGAAAAAGGACTTCCCTAGGAGCTGGAGATGTAATTGTGTGCTGCAAGAAAGAGAGAAGGCCATTAGGATCTGTGACCCAACTCAGCTGTCAGACACCAGGTAAGTTCCGATCAGACCTGATTCTTCACCATCCTGGCAAATTCTCTTTTTATTTCCCTGTAAGTTTAATTTGTTGCTGTGTGCTGAGCTTGTCCAACAAACACATCCTTCATGCACTGGAACTACTGTGTGTCTGTAGGTATTGCTCTTGCTGAAACTATTTAACACCGATGGCCTTTTGCAAAACAGTGCTGAATTGCTGGCAGTGTTTTCCATAGGGATTTAGACAACTTGTACTACTTAATCAAATTAGTTATCTTTGATTCAATCTGGTGTCTAAGCCAAACTCCCAAGACAAGGTGGTTTAGTAGTTTGTTCACTCTGTAATCTTTGAAAAGAAAATCTGTTTGTTTTTTTTTTCATTTATTTGGTTTATGACAGTCTCAATCGTGTGTGAAAAGCTGATGTAGGCTGGCTGAGTGCAGGGAAATATCTCATTCAACATTCAGTTCCTACTCTGTGAACTGTTCCATTTTCCATGCATTTCCCTTGGCCTGTCAGAAGGATCTGTTTAGCTGGTCTGAAACGTGTGCCTTGCTGGCTTTGGGCAGATTTTTTCCATCTTCCTTGCTTCACATTTCTCACCCCACCTCCAGCTTTATCTCATTTGACCAAAAAGATATTTCACAAACTAAAACAGTCAGTAAAAGCTAAACTCTCTTTATAACTTGTTTTCTGTGTGTTGTGACCCCTTGTGCCCACTGGAAACACTTCAGATCCCGGTCACCGCACCCCAGGCAAAAGGTGTAACCCTGTCAGAAATGCAGGATGTCTTTAGATAGACCAGACCTGTGAGCTTTTTTCTCTTCCTTTTTTATTATTCCGCTCTTCACCTTGGTTTTTAGGCTGGAGAAGTGAGACTGTGTGCCTTGTATTGATGTTGGGACCAGGGAAGGTGAATGTCTGAGTGCACATTATCCTTGACCAGACCCCACTTTGATGCTCCAGCTGTGGGCAGAAGGTCCACCACTGCTTTCAGTCAATCAAGGCACACAGATATGTATACTTTATTAGCTCTGGTCCTCCGAAAATGTTTAAGGGCCAAGGTTGGTGTGGGGCTTCTGTGATTTCTTGAGAGGCTTTGTTAAAAGTGAGAGCTCCCTGGGTAGCTTATTTATCAAGGCCTGAAACAACAGTTGCAGTATGTATGTGGAAGAAGAGACGTCTGAAGTTGGAGCTCGTGGTTTGCCTGATGTCACAGAATTTTATCTCCCTCTAAATGTTGCAGCAAATGATGGGGTGGGTGAAAAGTTTTGGGTTTCTGCATATTAGAGAAAAGCCCTCATTGTGCTAAATAATCTGAGCCAGTTTTGGGCCCTCCTATTTATGCTGCTGCTGCTGCTCCTCACCACCCTTCACTGGCCTGAAACCTGTACTGTATTAACCTTCTGGGTTAATTTGAGTTGTGTTTTCTTTCAGAACCCATTCAGAGAAGGCATACCGTGATTGTAGGAAATCCCCCAGATAATTTAACCCCATTTATACTGACTCACCCTACAGAGGAATCCTATCTTGGTTCATGGTGCTGCTGCTGTTGGTGAGGCTAATGCTGGGAAAGACAAACCCTTTCTCTGCGGGCAGCTCATTCTCCTGCCTCTTACTTGCTTTTTTCTACTTGTACCACAAATATGACACCCTCCTGTGCATTGCTGTTTGTACAAATAGCAACGGAAAAGTTAGCAAGCCTCTGGTGGGGCCAATGTGCGTGACTTTGTAACCACTGTCTTTCTTAATACTGCTCTAATGTCGTAAATGCTGGCAAAAAAAAATAAGCAAACAATGTAAGGAATATCAAAGACATTTTAACTGCTAATCTGATTTCCAGAAATGCTGGGACCGTTCAGTTCAGGAGTGCCGAAAATCAGGAGATTGGTGTCCTAAGTGTTGTAATGGGAATTCAGAGAGCCCTACTTTTCCACTTGAAAATATTTGGATCTAATAGTGAGGATACAGTATTGATGTTTGATTGTGAGGATATTGTGGATGCTGTTATATGACAATCCTTTGATTTGTACTGAGGTTCATACTTGACAGAGTCAGACTGTGCTTTTTGCTTTGCAGTCTTGCCTCACCTTGGCTTGCTTCATGTCTCCTCTCTTGCCTCTCCTCTTCTCCTTTTCTTCTTTCTGTCTTCTCAAAGTGTGTGCATGTGCATTAAAATCTCACTTCAGTGGATGTAAGATTGCATTACCCAGAGAGGTGGTGGATTCCCCACCCCTAGAGACATTCAAGACCAGGCTGGATGCAGTTTTGGGCAACCTGATATTGGGAGCTAATGTCCAAGTCATTTCTGGGTTCAGACTTAAAATACTACTCAAAGGAATGAGCTCAAGTATGTCTTCAGAAGTCAAGTATATAACCATTTGTTCCTTGGGACAGAACCATTGTAGATACAGCTGCCAATACACCCTCATTGTTTTAGCTGCTCTTGTACCACCTCCCTGTGACTTGTTGACATTCCCAAGAGATCTGTGAACTCAAAACTCATCTTGATGTTTGCTTGCCCTTCTCTGGCTGTCGTGTGCATGTGAATCTCCTAAATACAGAAGAGAATGCAAAGGATAAGGAGTTGCAGACACACTTGTCGGTGGCACCCTGGGTGAGCAGCTCAACTGGCTGCAGTACTCTGCAAGCATGCTGTGGTTGATATCAGACTGTTCCAGACCAGGTGGGAGTAGGACATGTCGAATCTATGAGACAACGCACACAGCAGATGAGCACGAATGTGTGTAGGTGTAGTATTTCTACAGTGGCAGCAAACTCAGGCAATGAAATGAGGTGGCTGATCCAAGTTTCTCCTTCCTGAGTCCCCAAGAAGGCAGCACTTTGCTGCAGACCTTCATTGCTTCTCCATGGGCAGGCTGCCTGCATGCTGCCAACGGGCTGCTGGCACCTGCCAGTGGGATTGAGGAGATGTGGTTTCAGCCGCGGAGGCAGCCAACAAATTGCTGTCCATAGATGAATCTCTATGCAATTGAAATGTGAATAAACCAGCTTGCAGTGGAAAGAGGTACTGGATCCAGCAGTGACCACTCTTTGGAAAAGAGTAGGTGTTAATATGTCCTGAGGTCTTTTGGGGCAATTAGTAGTCCTGTAACATCCGTCTGCAGGGCATGAGGCAGCCAAACTGGTATTTTCTTACTGTTGAGGAGCACTGGGATGTTTGGCAGCAGCTGTGGACTCTGCATCTTGCTCCCTGTTCAGGGTCATCAACAGTGGGGTGGCTGAAATGCCATCCCTCCTGCAGCATAAGGTGCTCATAAGAAGCTGGTCATTGGCAACATGGACGATCAAAACCATCAGTAACCAGTGGCTTTTCTAGGAGAGGGCTCTACCTGGCAGGTTGGTTTGGCTCCTGCACAGCCAAGGCTGGGCCTGCTCTACTGCTTAGCCACAGCCATAGCGTTAATGCCTGAAGTTCATCTTCCATAGCTTTTCCCGTTGGCCTGAGTCTGCTCTGCCACTTCTCTGTCTCCTAAACCCCACACACAAGTCCCAGGGGAGGGATGTCCAGTGTGGGGCCCCCTGACCTTCTGTGTCCTGAGCTGGGGCATCAGGTGGTCCTCCAAATCAGCTCTTCCTTGATCCCATCTTGGGGTCTGCACAGATGCTTTTGGCGGTTGTGTTGCTTGTCAATCCAACATAGGATTGATTGCTTGTCAATCCAACATAAGATTTCCCACAAAAACCCAGGGGATGAAATAGTGAAGGTCAGGTGTGGAAAGCCATCCTCTAGGGAGGAGGAGGGTGAGCAGCTGGAATAGTGCTGTGCCAAAAGCCCTGTGCATGGCAGGGTGAGGGGAGAGAACTAATACACAAGAATGTTTTAGGACAAAATGGGCTAAATCAGGGTGAGGGGTTGGCTTTGCAGATGGAGGGTTCAAAAGTTTTCAAGCTGGTGTGTCAGGGGTGGGGTCTGTGGGTTGGAGTAAGAACAGAAAAAGGAGAAAGGGTGCATGAAATGATTATGTCATGCCATAACCTTGAAATGAGAGCTGGAAAATTGGGGTGAGTCCTGGAAACAAAATTAAGGAATGAGGGCAGGATATTTAAAGGAGTTCCCAGGATCAGTAAGGACTTACAGGAAGTGCCCTTGCAGAAGGAAATCAGTCACAGTCCTGTGCCACTGCTCCCCATTGCTGGCAACTCTCCATCTTTTTATGTCTTAATGTTGCATGTGAAATCTGTGCAGGACGGTATCCAACAAGATGTATACGTTTAAAGATAGCTTCTTTTCTTCTGGAGAAAGCACAGTTTAGTTGGCTCAGGGGCCGAAGAACAACTGTCCAGGGTCAGGTAAGATCCACCTAGGAAACTCTCCATGCCAGCTTTCCTATGAATGTGCCACATCACAGCTTTGTGCCATCTTCAAGGCAAATCTGCAAAATGCTTCTGTGAAGCGCTATGCAAAGTCCATGTGTATCTTTCATTGATATGGCCATGGCAGGCTGTTGGAAACCTGGGCTAATTCACCAAGAAGAGTGTATCTTTGGGCGGGTTTCCTACTCTCTGCATATGCTCTCGAGCTGGTCAAAGGTGTAGGGAATGCATTCAAACGTTTCTAGTAGGAAAGATAATAAATGAAATTGATTTATAAATTTATTATAATTAAAAAAATATGTATCTGGTTAGTGCAGAAAGGCATAATGAAAATGGTGCAAGTTTCTGAAGTGAGCATCCTTCTCACAGTAACTATATCGTGTCATATAATAAATGTTGCTGACTTGCTCACCTGGAAGTTTACAGTATCTGAATTGTACTTACAGGTCTGAACTGTTCACGACAGACTGTTGCAGTGGGATCAGCCAGCAAGGAGCAGGTAACTAAAGGTCCATTACAGCAAGCTGGTCCTGGTGGAGACCCAAAGGTCCTGATGAACATACTTGCTGTAGGCAGTCACTTGGGGCACTCAGCTGCCTTTCTGAGTCCAGGGACTGTGAAGTGTGTTCTTACAAGTCAGTTTGAACTAACGTGTGTACAGCACAGCTGTGTTGATTCAAAAAGCAAATGTCTTAAGCTCTAAGGAGGGAATTAAACCTTGCTGTGGCCAGCCAAGAAAATGTTGAGATCTTTTATTTTGACTGGAAATGGGCACCACCTGCATACCTGAGTCAGATTTACTTAAAAACTGCTTTCAGAAGTGTTTTTTACGGACAGAACCCCCTGTCACTGTCCCCATGCCTTCCTAGCTGGTACGATACACATTCTACTCCATTCTAGGATCTCTTTACCTTCTTTAGCTGATCTTTGGGCAGTTTTGTATGTTCTGCATTGCGTCTTGTCCTCTCTTCCCCTTTGGCCTTGCTGACGCATCTGTTTCACCTTCTCATGGCTTTCCCCGCTCAGGGCTGTGCCCAGTTGGCTGCCAGCTTCCAGGCTGGACTGTCTGAGCCTCCCCTGCTCTGCTGGGAATACCCTCCCCTCGTTCTGATTTGCATTTGCTTAATTGAAATGGAAGAGTAGCATTAGTGGAACACGCTGGTGTCAAGGGACCAAGGCCCCTCCCCAGTACCTGCTTTTCTGTACCACTCTGGCCCTCGGCGGGGCTGTGCTAATCAGCCTCCCCAATGCAGAGCAGCTTCTCATGCCACAAGCTGCCTCTGGTGCCTGAAGCTGCCAGGCTGAGCCATGATAAACTCCAGTGGACAAATCCAGCCTGTGGGCAAATGCCATAGAGCTGTGTGAGGAAAAGGGGGTCAGTTTTGTGACAGCAGAAAGCAGCCTGTTTTACTGCCCGTTCTGCTGCCCCATGTCTGCCTGCAGCCCGCATCAACTGTGGCTTCAATCAGCGATGGGCTGCATTTTTCTCTGGAGGATGAAATTAATGATACTGCCTTCCATCTCCAGCAGTGTCTGCATCCAGTGTGCCTTACTTTACACTGTGTGTACTCCATGAGAGCTGCCACATACCCAGTGCTGCCACCAGTGCTGACAAGCACAGAGAAGAGTCATCTCTAACCGGACATGCTGTGCTGAAGGCTGCTTCTCACAGAGCTCTGGCTTTGCTGCCGAAGCCAAGTGTGCAACTGAGCAGAAGAGGAGGCAGCCTTTGGCCCGGCATTTCCTGCACAGCGATGCCCGCAGCCGGCTGCTGTGCCTGTGTGGGGCTCAGGCAGGGCTGTGTTTTAAGGCTGTGTTTTAAGGCTGTGTTTTGCACTCTGGCCTGCATGCAGGGATAGATATAGAGGGCTGAGGCATGCAGATCTCTCCTCTCCTGCTGCCTGCAAGGGCCTGTTTCCTGTTTCAACCCAAATTGGACCTTTTGTTTCACCTTTTTCATCTTGTTGGTTTTAAGATTTTAAGTGTTTCAAAACAACATAAGCATTAAAATAATTTCTGTTGAATTAGATAACTTCTACATGATTTGGGCTAATTAATAATCAGCAGTTCTAAGCAGGAAACTGTCCAATTGCATCGTTCTTTCTGCAGTAACTCTTTGCTCTGGTGATGCTGTTTTCTACCAACCTACAAGTGCACAGCAGGGAATGACCTGTGCCTCAACTTAGACTGGCCCAGCCTGCTTTGACTCACCCATTCAGGAAGTTAGCTTGAGCACAGATCAGGAGTGTGCAAAGTAGATCTGATATGAATAATTATTTATTTTGCTATACTGTTCTGTGGTAAGATGACCTCAGGGAAGACAGAATGACTGCTCCAGACAAAAGGAGAAGATAGGGTTTTGTTTCCAGTCAGTTCAAACCATCATAATTCACAGCTGTCCTGCCTTTTCAATAGACATATTTTTTGCAGCACTTTAGGGTTAAGTCCTGTTATCGGCAGTATTACACCATGTCATGGATAGCTCTGTCTCACTTTGCAGCTGTGACCAGTTCCTTGTCTCTAGTTTTCACGGAGGTTTCTTGCAGAAAAACCCTGTTCAGGGCATATGCTTAAAAGTCATTTTAAGCACTCAGCCTTTATCTCCCATTTTAGAAGCAGCTGTCCACAGATAGGAATCCAACCAAATAATTCCTGGTAGGCAGGTCTTGAATTTGAGCTCACTGCCTTGCTGAAAGTAAGCTCTGCCCAGTGTTGCACAGGCCATCACAGCACAGGCTGTGATTGGGTACCATTGTTTTCCTCTTTTATTTCCTTTGCTTGTATACAAGAGCAGAGCAAAGCCTTTCAGATGCTGGGGTAACCTGTGATGCATCTTCCAGGCTCATGAAATTAAATCCACAGTTTTTCTTTCATATGTCAATGGGGAAGCAGACCAGCTAGTGGAGGGAGGAGAATGGGAAACACATTCTGAGAGGAAAGAAGGGAAAGAAATCCCTGAAAATTGCAGCAGTGATAAATAAGGCAGACAGAATGGTAGAGAAGAGCCATAAAACAGGAAAGGAGGTAGGAGATAGTGACATTCCTTTCCTGATTAGAAAGAACCTTCAGTGCCAACCGTGTGTTACTATTTCTGGCACTGGGCAGGGGACGGAGAGGGCAAATGTTTCTGCATCAAGAATGTGGGCAAAGTGCTGCTTGGATGCTCCCCAAATCCAATTTTCATGAAGACTAAGCAGATAAAATGCCTGGTATGCTGGAGGGGCAGGGACACTGTAAAGATCAGAGGAGTTTTCCAGCCTACTCATTTTCCTGTGCAGCCCAAGGTTATTTAGCTGAGCTTTTAATACACAAATGGGAATTCTGCGGAATTGAGTCTCCACTGTAATTCTTTATGCAGCTTTTTCCTCCTGTCTCTCTTTTTTAATTTGTCGTAGTTTGAACTAGCCATAAGCTATGATTTAATAACAGGTTTATAAAGCATGGGTTGCTGGTGTGGGTTGGGGTTGTTCTGGTCAGAGGAGTTTTGATTTGTTCTGGGCTGGGGGACAGTGGTAGAGAGAGACACTGACCACAGCATGAATCAGCATCTGATTCCTGGGCCATCTTCTGGGTGGCTTTAGGGCAACTGCATTTCTTTTCCATGAGAAAATGGAATTAGAGTCTTACTATGGGTAGCTTGTGAGCAATGCGACTTAAACAAAATTTGAATAGTCTTTTTCATTCGTATGTCAAGAAATGAGGTAATTGAGAAAAGAGCAGAAATTGTCACGTACTTAAACCCCCCAGCTCTTGCATGATGATGTATTAACAAAACCAAACTGAAAGGTAATTTCTGCTCTCTAAAATCAGGTACTAGTTGCAAGACCATCCTCAGAGCTGCAGCTGCTGTAGACCTTTACCTTGCAAAGTGTGCAAGCATACCTTGGAAAGCGTATCCAAGAAGGCCTGGAGTCCAAAACTTTTTGTTATTTTTGGTCCCCTTCCCACAACTGGAAGACGATTTTAATTTCATTTTACTTATAGCTTTCAGCTACCACAGTTACTGCGCTGACACATCTGCAGATGGTGCAGTGTTGCATCTTTGGGGATTTTTAGGCTTCCAAACACATTTACCACTCTCTCTGCACTTACAGAGAGGAATCAGCTGTAACAGACTGAGTGTACCTGGGCTGCACCCTGCTCTGCTCTGGTTTCTGCAGGTGTTGCTTCTTTCCTCATTACCGCCAGTTCACCTACTGCAGGAAGGCAATGAAAAGACTTCTCCAGATAAAGAAAGCATCTGGCTGTGAATGTAACAAGACCTCCTCAGTGAAATCCTGCGCATTAGGAAACATCATCTATTAGACAGATATTTTGAGGAATGCCTATTACAGCACTTGCCAACACCACAAGTAAGCTCCAGTGCTATCTATTTGTGGTTGAAAGCCACAGGAGATGTAATTTATGGCATTCTTGGGCTCTTCCCTACAGATCCCATAGCCTGTTCAAAGTAACAAGAGAGAGGGCTGAACCCACAGGGCTTGCTTCTTTTAACTCAGCAACAAAACAGGTATTTTATAATCCAAAGGATTTAGAGTTTCTGATGACGGAATCCATCTGTCCTGCTAGTTAAAAACCAGTATAAGAATAACACTGAGGTATTTGTCAATGCAAATGCACTAGCCGTCCTCATGAGAGTTCACAGCATTTTGCCATGACATGAAAATTTTTTCAAGCAAGGAAATTTTTCTTTTTCTAGTCTCAAAATAGCAAAAAGGGTGGTGAATTTTTGAAAAAATGTACTGCCAATGTTACTGGTGGAATATTATGGTCTGTTTGGGTATCTGATATGTCTTTTCCAACCTAACTGATTCTGTGATTCTGTATGTCCTCTCTCTTGCACAGGTGTTGAACTTTTATTGTTGAAAATCATTAGGAATAAGGTTTAGTAAAGCTGAAGCTATCATAAGGGAACACAACTGTTGTTCTGTCTAACAACATAAAATGATATCAAGTTGGTCAACAGTTTTCTTTTTTCTTTTGGAAGAAAGTGAACCAAATTGCCAAACTGGTACTTGCTGCTGAATGTCCTTCGGTTAAACTCAGCTATGGTATATTGCAGGAGTCAACACAAAATACAACGGTATTGCACATTTGCAATGAATGGGCAAAATTGGTGCAGTAAATGTAGTATTCTGCTGGCTTCAGAGCTTCCTCTTTCTGCCTTGGCCAGGTGCAGAGGTTATGTGAGTTTAAGAGAACATGAAGTTAGAGACGTAAGGTGGCTGTAGATTAGATCTTTACTTTGGCTTTTCAAATATCATTACTTTGCAATATAATGGCCTGCTATGCTCCTTTTTGATGCAACTTTTCCTTTTCTCGTGGTCTAGTGTGAGGTGTCCCTGCCCATGGCAGGCGTCCCTGCCCAGGAACTAGGTGATCTTAAGGTCCTTTCCAACCCAAACCATTCTATGATTCAATGATTCTTATTTTCATAACAAGTAACATCTACTGTTTCTGTTCTGTTCAACAGTATTCTTTCTCTTAAATGTCCATTATAAAGAAATGCACGCATGCGTATGCACAGAGCATCCCCATCACAAAACATCCTCCTGCAATCCCAACCAGCTGAAAAGCATTAGAGCTCCTCTGGTGGGGCCAGCCAGGGCCTTCAGATGCTGCTGACCCCAGCAGACACGCTGCATTCACTCAGTGACTATTCCAGTATGTTGCTATTGAAAAGCAAGAACTTGTAGCTTTAAAAATCCTGGAAGAGAGCCATAGGTTTCTGGCTGTAGGTCCTAAATATTTCACTTTGTTGCTTATAATAATTTTTCTTTCCTAAGGCTCCCATATTGGCCTATGAAATGTTTAGGGCACTTGGATTTTGTGCTCGAAGTTCTAAAAAAAAATAAAAATAAAAATAAGAGGCTTTGCTATTTTTTTTAAGAGCTAAGTTCTCAATTCATTTTTAACCTCTGCCACATGCTGAATAAATACTTGTGTAGGGTAAAGGTCTCATGTGAGTTGGTCTGTAGTTTTTTCATGTTTAAGGATTTAAAAATGAAATTATTGACTGGTCTGGACAATGCCCTGCCTCAGCTTACATGCAACATGAGCAGTTCTCTTAAATTTGGTTATTATGCTGTTCTACTGCAGAATATATCTTCACAGGCACATCTATATTCTGATTTTATATATATATCTATCTATCTGTACTGACTGATACAGATTTTGGCAAATCAAGGTGATTTCTTGAATTCCAATGGTTTATTTTCTCCCCAGGCTTTAAATCAGTCCTCTTCCTTAAACTATTGGTTACAGACTACATATTGGTATACTATCTCCTGTACTTAGGAGAATTTTTATATGCTAAATAGCTTTTGAATTGTCCAGCCACAAACTGGAACTGGGTAGAGGAAAAGGAAAACTCCACAAAGACTCAGGTTCAGAGAAAGCACTTTCTAAATGCTGCCTTCTTTTTTGTATGTTTTTCCATCAATTCTGTAAAAATGAAATTTATAATTTGAAAAAGCCAAATCTCCTTATGTCAGGCCAATGAAAAAAGAAAAATTAAATCCAGCTGCGCTAAGGAAGGATTTAGAAAATCAAATGATGGGAAAAACCCCTCGGTCTTACTCAACTGTCCCTGCTGTTGAAGTTGTGGTGCTTGGTAGAAGCCTTCATGTGCCCTTAGTGTGCTATTAGAAAACATTTCCTCTAATGCCATCATTCACTGCTGTTGTGGAAGCCAGCAGGCTCACTAGCAAATCCACCCGTTATTATTTTTACCCTATTGAAAGCTCTACCTTATCAGCCATAATCAAAATGGCTCATGTGCAATGTGAAGAGCAAGTGGGTTTTACCATCACTCATGCCAAAAGTATGGATTACATTGCACCCTGCCAGCACAAAGTGTGCATTGTGTAGCTTTGTGCTGCAGCACCCTACCTTGGCTTGCTCCATGCGTGATAAAACACTATGTGCTCCTTTCAATATCCTCTTTTCTAACAGGGCAAAACAAAGGGGCAGTGTCTGCACTGGACTATGCTGCAGGCAGCAATCTAAGGCTTCATCACCAAAGTCAGTGAGAGGATTAATTTAATGCATAAAGGTTGTTGCTTGGAGGGACTTCCTAGGAATGCAAACTGAAGGCCCTCAAAGAGCCCACAACAAAGGGAAAAGCTGTATGATCTCAGCCTCCTGGTAGGATGAGGACATTGCATTAGCAGCTTGTCTACCTTGTAGAAAAGGCAGGAAGCACTGCTGTGCAGAAGAGCAATGAAAGCATGGAAAACATTTTGGGGTGTTGTTTCTTTCTGTAGACCTCTTCTAGAAAGACAGTTGGCTAGAAAATTGCAGCCTTGCTAATGACGTTTATATAGTATCTGATATGATCAAGTGTCTATTCAAGTTTCATGGTCACATACATATTTTTTTTTACTTGTATTTTTTTCCAGATAAAGCAGAATAAATACCTGGTTTTCAATTCCTCTTTTTAACTTGATTTTTTAAATTTTTTCTTTTGGCAGGGCCACACCATTGTGATCCTAGCAGTGCTGAGAGTCACCAAGCTATCTGTATTGACACAGAGTAGACTACCAAATATGCCATGTGCTGGTTTGCAGACTTGCAAGTGTTTAAGTGCTCCAGAAGGATGATCAGGTGGGATGAGGATGTGAACTGCTGCATTTTTGACAGCCTCAGCAGGAGAGAAGTCCACTTGGGAGTGCAGCACATGGGCACAGTTGTATAGAGGCCTTTCTATCCTGGGAAGGTGGTCTGTGGGTAAGCTCTGAATTATGTACTTAAAAGAATTGAGAAATAACAGCAATACACAGATGAGAACCAACATGAAATTTGTTAGACTAAACTAACAACAGGGACAGAGCTGCTTTCAATTTCTCTCAAATTTTCCCATAAAACCCCATAGCGCTACAAATTCTCCACCACAAAAAAACCTGGCTTTATGTTACCTACCATCCTCATCTGGATTCAGTTTCCAGGCACTGCTTCTTACGTCTTTTCTGTAAGAAGTCATGTAATTATATACAATTATCAAATCACTCTCTTGCCTCAGTCCTCACTCTTGTCAGTCAAACCATGCATCCCTTTCTTAATCACTAAATTGTACAGCATCCTATTTGAGTAACATTTTCCCGAATCTTTTCAACACATAGAACTTCAGGACAATGTTTGGAAAATGTCCTGGAATCACAGGTAATTAGGCTTCTCTATCAGTAATTCCATCTTTCTTTAACCACAGTTTGAAACCACTCCTGGCTGCTGCAGCACAACTGCAGTTGCTCTGCTGGTAATAATCAGAGGCCATGATTAAGGCATTTTTTTCTGTTTCAAAAATACAGCCACTCTGATAGTTACACATCTGTCTTGCCTGAGAGTCTACTGCATGGAGTACTTTTATTTCTTTTATGACATTATACAGACAGCAATGGGTGGTGCATTCCATCTGCTTTTTTTCCTCTCTTGAGAAGCACTCTGATTTTAGAGATCGATGCTAACTTACTGCTTCTTCAAGGCCCTCCAGCTTGGAGAATGATACAGCTGTTGAACAGCAGGCATCTCAAGACAAAGATGTACCAAATAAAATAGTATTGTTAACTTTAGATCAACAAACCAAGACTGGTTCACATAACATTTTATTCACAAGTAGAAAAAGTGTTACAAAATGATTTATACAAGATTTTAATTTACAGTCATTAAAAGAGCATTTAAAACAGCACTGTAAGTTCCTAGACTCAGTATGTGGGCAGTCAAAATGCAATGGTACTGTATGTTTCCTATTGGCATGTACAACATTGCTTGCCACAAGCAATATAAAAAAAGACCAATTTGGTTAAATTAAAGAAAAAAAGTATATACACAATATACACGCGTATTTAAAAAGCACTCTCTTCATTGTCCCCTCTCAATTTGCTTTCAAGCTATCTGTCACTCATTGGGAGAAATGAGTGTTTTTCTCTGGAGTTGCCGGACAAAAAAAGTTATACGAAGTGTGAATTCAAATGGGAAAACATACTTACTCTGGCAGATGCTGGCAAAACTTTTGAACATAGCATTTCAAAGAACTGTTGTTATTGGTGAAAAGTTAAATCTCTTCATGTTCTAAAAATATCTCGCCATATACTGAAATGCACATTGGATTTTTTCTATTTACAAAGTATATACAAAGAAGCACACGTCTTCATGCACACGTAGTGAAAAATACTATTTGTCATATCTTAAAGGTATGAAAGTAACCAAAGAAATAATTCAAGACTACTCTTATTTGAATATATATGTTCCAGTATTTAGCTGACTAATTGTACTCCCTTTATAACTGCATATTATTCTGACAGTGACCAAATGATGCTATTTACTACTTGAAAAAAAAAATCACATAATTTCTTCACTCCCTTTGGTTTGAATTTGTTAACTGTACTCATGATTTCTGCACACATGAATATTCTCACTGGTGAAGAGCTGAAGCGTTTTACTGCCTTGGCTGCCTACACTGGCTTCAGCAATTTGTGTGCAGGATCAAACTTCATGCTTCAAAGCAAAAGTGTTTTTCCATTATGGAATATGAATACCATCTCAACATTTCCATTGCCACACAAACCATGTGTGGAAAGATGAGTAATATTTATTGCAAATTTGCATTTGTTTTGCTGATTGCTTTGCTTTTGTCAAGGCACATTGGGTACTTAAAAGAATAATTGCTAGAGTTCATTGCTGACAAGTTGGAGCCTGTTGAGTGTAATGAATCAGTAGAAGTTATTGGGATTACTCACAGAACTGAGAACTATTTTAGGGATAAAATGGCTTCAGGAAAAATGGTATTATGGGATGAGGTGCAGCAAACAGCATTTTAGAAAGTATTAAAGAACAGCAATGAAGGTAGAGAGCTGATAATTTGCTAGGCATCCACACAACTTTGAGGATTCAATTCAGAGGGTTTTTTTGTAAATAATATGAAGCTTTTGTATTTTGTGTGGCAAAAATGAATCTACATAATACTACCATCAGAAGGTAGAGTAACATGGATGAATAGGTCTGCTAAATGAAAGAATTAGGTCAACATGCAGCTTGACCCTTAAAAATGATGTATTACATATTAGTAATAGTCTCCTTGTATGAATACTTTCATGGCACCTCCTGCAGACTAGCATTTTGATGTAACAGTTGATTACATTTATTTCAACATCTCAAAATGACATGGTATAACAACAAGTGCTGAATTCCAATACTGAGACTACCAATTAACCATAACAACTCTACCTATACGGCTGACTTTCATTAAACTAAATCTAATTTAAAGCTAATCTCCTGCTATATTTAACAAAACAATGTCTCCTCCACAAATGTAATAATTGGATGGAGGGGACTTCAACCATATATATTGTAACATGCAAATTCTTTAACTCCCCAAACTAGCTTATTGACTATAATGTAATATATAAGAAAAGCTTCAGTTTATCAATAGATGGTCCTTGCATAAATAGAAATGTTTGGTTTTTTAAATCAAGACCTTCAACAGCAGGAAACTGATTTAAAATTAGAACCAGCCAAAAAAATCCTAATGCACGCATAAATCTGCAAGCAGGATAACTGGCAATGTCCTGTCCCATGCCTTCTGACATCTGTAGTCATATTTAAGGTAACCACCTAAACATGCTGAATATTTCTATTTCTTGCTATATTTACATATACTTTTAAGCTCACACCATTAGACTTTTTGAGAATCTGAGGGAATAGAAGGTTCTATTTTAAAAGTGATGCAAAAGGTCATAAATCAATTTTCAGGGTTCTCATAGGATGCTCCTTGGAGTTTCACTTTACAGCTGCTGCAGATCAGATGCAACTACTCAGAAGGTGTGAAATGATGCCATTTTTTTCCCAGCTGGTTTTAAAACCATGCAACATTGAAGACTGGACTAAGTTTGATGAGAATCAGCAGAGGAACATAAGGGACACGTTCATCTTTAGTGGTGAGAGGAATAGCTTGGTTCCCTAAAAGAAAGTGATAGAACAGTGGTTACATAGGTTCATAAAACAACTTTATGTACTTCTGCAGTTAGCTAAGCACTAAAATATTCAGCTTGCTTACTGCTTGCTGTAAAAATTCACCTAAACCTGAAGCTGAAACCTGTAGCAAATTGTTACTTACTTTGCAATATAATAAAATAAGAAAGTATGGACCTACACAAGACTACAACGCATCCACATGTACCAAGATAAAGGGCAAAAAAGACCCCTAAATAAATGGGGCAAACTGAGATGAAAGAATTTTCTTGAAGTCACACAGGTGGACAGAGTTCAGCCAGAAAATACATCTCAGACAAGTCTAGTCCCAGTCCTCAAACACTGCTTGTATTTCTCCATTAAAGATGCATACATAATGATGCATTGCAGTCTGTAAATATGGAGAAATTGTACAAAACAGTGAAGTTTATTAAAGAAAAAAACATGAAAAAACCCTAACCCTGCCAAACCATCTCACTTGTTCAGAGTGATACACAAGTCTCAGTAGAGCCACCACACAGCCTTCTCTTCTCCATGCTAAACAGCCCCAGCCTTCTCAGCCTGCCTTCATACGGGAGGTGCTCGAACCCACTTATTATCCTTATGGCCCTCCTGTAGACTTGCAACAACAGCTCTGTGTCTTTCTTTATGTTGAGGACACCAGAATTGTACACAGTACTCCAAGTGAAGTCTCATGAGAGCATTGTAGAGGGACAGGATAACCTCCCTCGACCTGCTGGTCATGTTCCTTTTGATGCAGCCCAGGATATGGTTGGCTTTCTGTGTTGCAAATGCACAGTGAAGCTGGCTCACGTTAAGTTTCTCATTGACCAGCACCCCCAAGTCCTTCTCCACAGGGCTACTCTGAGTCTCTTCTTCACCCAATCTGTAGCTGTGCCTCGGATTGCTCCAACCCAGGTGTAGGACCTTGCACTTGTCTTGGTTGAACTTCATGAGGTTGGCATTGGCCACCTCACAAGCATGACAGGGTCCCTCTGGATGGCATTCCTTCCCTCCAACGTATCAACCAAATCACACATCTTGGTGTTGCTGGCAAACTTGCTGAGGGCTTACTCAATCCCACTGTCCATGTCACCAACAAAGATGCTGAACAAGACTGCTCCCAACAACGACACCTGAAGGGCATCACTTGTCACTGGTCTCCAGGCTGGACATTGAGCCATTGACCATAACTCTTTGCATATGGCCATCCAGACAATTCTTTATCCATCAAATAGTCCATCCATCAAATTGATGTCTCTCCAGTATAGAGACAAGGATGTTGTGTGTGACAGCGTCGAACAGTCCACAAGTCCAGGTAGATGACATCGATTGCTTTGCCCCTACCTATTAGGTCTGTAGCCCCATCATTGGAGGCCAACCTCTATTATGTATCAACCTCTGAAGCTGATACATGGTTTAGTGGGAAAAAATCCACAAGCTTTTGATTTTTTAATCTTGTTAATATGGAAAGATATTCCCTTAAAACATCAAGACAGCATTTAAGTTCCATTGATAACTGCTGAAAAACTGGGAACTCCCAGCATTAAGATTTACATTCATAGCCATGCCATTGTCCCTTCCTATATGTATCTATAGAATACAGCTATCACCTAAATGGTATTTGGCATATTCCAAAATGAAACTATGACGATTGCTATCTGACACATGGTCAGTTAGTACCAGACATTGTTAGAAGCAAAACTATCTCTTGTAAATAATCTATTGAGAAAGATATACGTGACTGAGATAAGGCTGATATTTTCAGTGATAGATTTTCAGGGTGATATACAAGTTCCACTGAAGTCATTTGCAAAGAAACCTCTCGACTTAGCAGTCTGTTTACCTACCTTTCCTCCTTTTGAAAATATCACCTAAAGAATCAAGACTTGATTGACAAAGAATTAACTAACAACTATTGCACTTACTTACATGTTTTCAGAACATGCTATTTTTTTTTTTTTTTGTTAAATACTAATTACTTTCTACTTCTGTAAGAATAATATGAAAGTGGCATGCAAACCAAATGGAAGAGGATCAAAGGAAGACAGTTTTATTTCTGTAGAAGACCCAAAATGTCCATAATTACAGATAGTGTAATTTTCTTAATTAAGTTTGGTGGATTATTAATATTAGTGGCAACTGCTTCTGTTCCTGCTCTGTGTATAAACACAGGAGACTATTTCAGCTTTCCGGCCACAGCCTGCATAACCCTTGAGTAACAGCACCAGTACACGTTATGACTTAGCATCTTTTCAGAGATTAGTTTCTTGTTCCAAATTACTTCCAACAGCAGAAAATGCCATTTAAAATACACAGAGCATGGCTAATATTCAAAAAGATACAGTGATGAAGGAGTAGCAGTCACTGTTTTATCCTAGAAAGGATTGTTTATAACTTCTTTTCATTCTGACCTTGGACCTGGGTTTTCTCTGAGCTTTTATAGATTAAATTATATTTTATGGACAAGCTTCTGGAATGTTTTTTCTGATTACATGGGAATACAAATGGCATTAGAATGCATTAAAGGTTCTTCTGTTTATGTTACTGCTGTAGTAACTTCACAAAGAAGGTAAATATTTTTTGATGAACACCTGCATTTCTTTTATCCTTTGTTTACAATGAACAAAGACAAGTCTTCAGTTCTTCCCTCATAAACAAAGTCTAGCCTCACATAATAGTTCAGTCATAAGGCTATTAGGCTGATTTTTCCCTCTGAATTTCAATGAAAAAAGCCCTCAACCTGATAAAAGCTGACTGGTGTAACTTGCCTTTGTATTCTGGTTTATACTATTCATATAGTTTGAGTAATTACATCTTAAAATTCAATCAGTGATTCAAAATGTGAAACTGTTGAATCTCTTGTAGAGTTTTAATTTATTTCAGCAATAGCTAGGTGTAACCTATAGAGAAACATAACTCTACAATGTTTTACCATTCTATTTTTATCTAGCAGTCCATATTTTAAGTACTCATTCTCACTCCTTTATAGTTATGGATTTTACCTCTTTATCAGTCTGTAGAGTCATTTTCTGTTCCATTATGCTTTGTCTTTGGCTGGGTTTCAGCAGCCACTGCATTCTGAAGTGATGGAATTTCTATGCATGTTCTATGTTCAGAGATTTCAAAGGACTTTGCAACATTTCCATCAAGAGACTTGGCTGAAATAAGTACTTCACTTAGTTCCTGGTCATTACTGAGCTCAACAGTGGCTGCGTTTTCAGCCTCAGTACTGCAGGATTTTGCAGATCCTCCAGCCAGTTCTGGATATGATTCACACAAAGAAATGCTGTCACAACAAGCTGAGTTTTGCATAAGAGGCCAAGCATCTGGAATGTCCCCGCAAGTAGAGTGTGAAAGAGATCCAAGGAAGGTAGGAATCATTTCTCCAGTAACGGAATCAGAAGCCCTGCAAAAGGATATAAGACACATGGTTTCAAAAGCATTCCAGAAAATATTGTCAGTATTGTAATTATTGGCATTAGTAAATATGGGTATTTCACAAAAAGTTTATCAGAGTCATATTATGTCAATATTCTAGAGTCATCCTGTACAAACAAGTTCTTTTGAAAAAATACATTTTTTTCCTTGTCTGTAAATGAAGAAATCTCTAGAGAACATTACCTGAGGTAAAGAGGATGCTTAGAGACCTTCGTACTGTGAATTCAGGGTTCTAGGACACATGAACTACAGTTGGGGTTGTCAGAACAGAAATAAGATGAAAAAATAGTATAGCAGCATTCAGATACAAATGCTGTTTCAAAAAGGTATTTATTTGTCCTGAGTGCATGGTGGGGTGTTAAGATATAACAGGCTTAAATTGCAGCAAAAAAGAAAAAAGATGTTTGAGAAGACTGGAATCCCCAACACTAGGGGTTTTCTCAAAAAAAAAAAAAAAAAAAAAAACCCTTCAGGCTGAACAGATATCTAATGGAGTAAAAGAAGTAAAGGGGGTTCAGACTGGAAGAAGGCAATAGAGAACAAGACTGCTTGAAACTCCTTCTGTCAGTGATTTCACACTGAACGTGCCTTCACTTTAAACTTTTCAGTTGTTCTGTCTAGCCTTCAAAATGTGAAAAGTTTTTTTCCTACTCTTTTTCACTTGGAAAGGACATAACATTAAAGAAGGGCAAGGATTTTTAATTCTCATGAGAGTTATTTTTAGTTTACTTGGAAGAAAGTGGAAGTAGAAACTCAGTATTATCTATCTCAAGTATATTTAAAGTGCAGGATGATACTGACATGTCTGAGTGCTCTATACATGCCTATCTGTTGAAAGCCCATTAATGTTTTTTACTGTAGTGTACTAAAATAAGTATTAACAAAACCAAAGCAATATACTAATGTTTTACTTCCAAAACCTGCCTACAGATTAAAAAAAATGTAAAGGCTACGTGAAGTCTGATATACAGTAACAATTTGTGTGACCTATCTTATCCCACATTAACAATGCCTGTAACTGATTTTAAGTCACCTTACTCATTTCCAAAACAGAATGCTTTAATAGCTTTGATATACACAAAGCATTTTTGTAGATGAGGCCAAAAGTCACAACATCACACCACAATTGAAGGAAATACATTATTCTGGCAAAGGAAATCGGAGCAAACTCCATTTCTACTGGGAGGAACCATGGCACCTTTGATGTCCACATACCATGAATATAACATTTATTTTTAAAGCCTTAACCAAAAGATCCCTCACAAAGTACACAACTCTCAATTTGTCAGCCTCAGTGGTATAAAAGAATGACTCAAGCTTGCTGGTATTTAAACATGTTTTTATAGAGAATGTAAGTATTTTGTATCTTGTACTTAGGTCATCGAGTCACCTCGCATAAACAATGCCTATGAAGAAGCTGCCTCTACATTTTTAGTTACATTTGGCCCTAAGAACAAAACAGCTGGAGGCCAATTTAGACCTTATATGGAAAACTATTCTAGCTAAAAGAAATAAATACATCCTGTGTTAAAATCTGTACTCAGGAAACTCTGGATGACACCATAAATTTTATATATTTAGCTCATGGCACTGCTGTAGAAATGACTACTCTACTACTCTATTTATATTCAGCTGATCAGGAGAAAATAATGGTTTCAGTCTGGTGGAAATTCAGAAATACTAGATATTTCAAATCCCACAGTCAGTAGGAGTTTCTATAAAAAGAAAATCTTCATGGCACTTCTAAACTGCACCTTAGTTCCCTCACGTTCACAAATTTATGCAGCACCTTGCGAACCCATAGCAGAAGAGAGGGTCACCAAAGCCTCTAAGGTACCACACAGTAATTCTACTCCAAGCAGCCACTGTATCTGTATAAATATTAATCTGACTTCATAAAAGATATTTAATGTTTTATAGACATTTATGAAACTAAGTTACCTTTCATTAAGCGTAGTCTGTGAGTGGAAAGCACAACTGTGACTGCTGTGCTCCATGCTACAGGTTTCATCACAGCACAGTGATGGAATCAAGTGAACTGGTCCTAAGGAATGAAGGAATGAAAATTATTTAATAATGTTAAAAGTGTTACAGCTCTGTATACATTTAGTCTTTGTCCTCCCTCAAACTTGATTATTAGTTTACCAGTTACATTAGAATATATGGGTTGAAGAATGAGATTTCTTATTGCAAAAAATGAGTTCTTTAATTTATTACTTTAAAATCAAATTACTTAAAAAAGTCAAGCCCTTCCTCTAGCTCTAATATAGATGTCAGTCATGCATTTCTACTTTTTAAATTAATTTGTATTTCAATTGGATACACATGAGAGGAACTACCACATCTCTGAGTTAACGTATTAAAATTGAATTTGTGTTAAATTATGTAGTTGTTAATGTAATAAATGCATCTTTTCTGATACAACTTCATAAAATCTCAATGTCCTTCAGGGTTCATATCATGTTCTTAGATACTGCCTGGTAAATCCTTGAGACTAATTTAAGCCTCAAAGCCAGATGCAGTGCTATTTTTGTCTGAAAAAAATGAAATAGATAGACATGTAAAGCTTGGGGTGGTTTTTGTTTTGTTTTTTGATTTCTTTTTTTTTTTTAAGTGAAGGGTCATTGGAATGAAAGCAGGAAAAAAATCATAACCAAATAGCTACTTAGAAATTCTACCTGCCTATCGAGAAATCAGCTTAGGACAAAGGGGAGTTTGACTATATTAGCTCTGTAATTGAAGTTCAGTGTTACAGCTCTAGCGTTAGATATATGTTACATATATGTTCAACATGCCATAAAGTCTCCTTTTAATACACATAACATACCACATGTCTGTGATGTGCTTCTCTGGCACTGGCAACACGTTCTGTGGTCATATTCATTTAGCCGTGGTCTATCAAAACATGACAATTCAGAGCCATTATAGTGAATGTCTTGTGATCTCAGAGACCCTTGGACAAAATAAATAAAAACATATATTAGTACATGATACCCTTTTCCCTGCTCAGAGCATCCTATCTTCATAGAATGCCTAAATGTCACACTAAACACTATTTCTGTATGTTTTCCAACTGAAAGATCCACAGTGATCATGCGGTTTAATATAACACAAACCACAGATTTTACAACAAGCCCTAGAACAGCTGGTTCAACTGCAGCCACTTCTAGCAACACATCTGCTCTTATTTTGATGATTTAAGAGTATATCTGTTACGTTTTCTCAGTGTTTAGCAATTCTCAGTGATTCCCATCTGAAATTTTCCACATTCGACTTTCAGCCACTGGGATTTTGTTTATGTTATCTTAAAGAGCTATATATTAACAGCAGATTTCCTTTAATCTATATAAATTGTGGGCCAAGGCAAACGAGTTACTAAACTTCACTAACTGAAGTTTGAATTCACTATGTCTGAATTTCTCAAAATTTGCATTGTAAAACCTCTTCTAAGCTAGGAACAACTCTCGCAATGCCTCTCTCTATCCCTTTTTATTGTACTGTAAACAGTGACATAAATCTTGCTTGATATCCACAGTTCATTAGGTGCTATAAACATTTTAAGAGAAGATTTAAAAAATGATAAATGGGAACCAGAGTGCTTTTGACTTTTTCTTATTTTAAATTAATGAGAAGGAAAATGTTCATTCTAAACAAACTGAATTACTTTGGTGAGCTGTTACGGAATTATTTTAATTTTTTAATTTACAAATCTAACTGGCTTAGGCATTTAAGTCATCTTGAATATGCTCAGAAAAGCAAAATTATTAATGACAAATCTGCTATCTAGACCAGCCACATTCAGTATCTTGATGAACTAATCTGTTTCACAATAGCTTGTCATGCACAGGTCCTCCAAGCTGTTATTTCCACATTGGCATTGCAACTCTTTAATGATTTACCAGCTTGCATCTCAAATGGTCCAAATACATCCATGCAGCATCTAACAAAGTGTTGCAAAGAATTAATGCAACTAAACTATTTCTGGACACCTGCACAGCATTTTCTCAGGAGAAGCTGGAACATCCACACTCAATTGGCAAACATGTATGGAGTCTTGGGCTTTGTCTGGCTTGTTCATCTCAATGTTAACGTTGCTTTAATGCTGTAGACATTTATTTACCTACAGAGAGATCTGACCAACTAATACCAATATATATAAACATTACAAAGAAACAGTAATAACTGGAAACTCACAGCTTGGTTTCTTCTCCATAAACTGCCTCTTACAATAGATAACACAAAGAATAAGGAGAGCTAAGAGCACGGTTGCAAGGGCACTGCATATAACAGCTGCTAGTGCAGTGTCTCGAGGACTGGAAGCAGTCGAAGGGATCTTCACAAGATTTACTTTGGTGGTACCTGAAACATAATTAAATAATATTTAAGGTGAACTGTAAACATTTCAGGAATATGGTAATGTAAATGAAAGTCTGGGAGACAGAAGAGGTTTGTATCGCAAGGGAAAAGGACATCTTATGTGCTAATGTTGCACAGATAAGCAGATATGCATATCAGCAACCAAAAATGTATTTCAAAAATTATATTTCAAAATGAATTATGATGAGGGCAGACACACACAAACACATTCTGACTGTCCATGAGAATGGAATCAGATCTTCTCCATGAAAACCAAGACCTCTCAATTTTTAATCTCAGATGATTTTCACATAGAGAACATTTCTTAGTGTATCTCTGAGAAAGCTGTCCACTAGAGGGAGTCAAAAATACATGAACTTCCCTTAAAAAGGGAAGCTTCCTGAGACTTGAGACCCCCACTGAAGACCAAATGCTGTGAAAGGTACTTTGCTTAATTGTGTATGCCATGACACCACGGTCATTTCTAAGATCAAATTTAGTGTTTCAATTATGTTATCTTTTTCTTATTCAGTGATAGTTTGTAGATACAAATAATATCTCTAGTAAAAATTCAAAAAGCTTGACTATATCTGTAGTAGTAAAAGACTTAAGTGATTATTCTAGCTTTGACAAACATTATGTGGAAAATGAAAAATCCTTTTAAAGGAGCAAAGCTTAAACTACAGCTATTGAAACTATCTTAAATTACAGATGGTCTTTTAAAACAAATTCTTTTTTAACAGCTTATGAATTTTGATAGCTCATCTATTTCCATCTACTTTGAAGTCCACATCAATTCAATGTTTTATGGGAAAAAGGAACAAAAAAATGGAGTATGTCTGTGACAGCAAATTTTTTAAAACCCACAAACCATATTTTATTAACTTATAAAAAGAAGATAAAGTGCCTATTTATGGCAGGAAATCTTTGGTTAAAACCTAAAGACTGTAATTTCCAAAAAAATGGTCCACATAGTCAGAAATTTAAATTAGGAGATGAATGTCTGACAGGGTGTATTCAAATCACTAATTAAATTGTACATACATATAATTGATATCTTAACTGCAATATAGTAACAGCAGGAGAGAACTTTCTAGATTAGTGCAATCAATGGAATTGTATTGCTCATGAATAATTTTCTGAAACAGTTATGGTATTTCCTCTATACACATCAAATGTGGGCACCAAAGAGCTTACAATGTCACATTGCTTTGTTGTAATGGCCAGATTGCCAAAAAGCTAGACATTTTGAAAATAAATTTCATTCCATCTAATTCTGAATCTTTAGACCACTTAGCACCAAAGAAAACATTAACTTCTAAGAGAAAAAAATTCCAAATTCTGTAAAAAAACCCCAACATGTTAAAGAAAAACAGTTTCTGTGGATTATAGTATCATGTAGTTGCTGGTAAGGGGGGGAAGACAAAATAATGGAGAGGTCAGCTCATGGCTGTTATTCAGAAGAAAGAATTTTTAGCTGTTGATTTCCCAATTTCAATGTGAAAAGAAACAAGTGTTACTGCATTTACATCTGCTCAAATATTTCTCTCCTTTGATTTGCATTATTAATTTCCAGTGCCACATAAAAATAGTGAAAAACACATCATAGCAGATCTTTTTTATGCCCTTTTAACTTGCTGAATTGGACAGAGTGGAGCTACTGTAAAGTCCAAAGAAATGCCACAAAAATGGTTGGAGGAACTGGAGCGGCCCTCCTATGATGTAAGTCTGAGAGAGCTGGGATTGCTCAGCCTAGAGTAGAGAAGGCTCAGGACAGCTTTCAATGTGTATGAATTCTTGAAGGAAGGATGCGTACAGGACAGAGCCAGGCTCTTTTCAGTGGAATAGAGGCAATGTGGCACAAACTGAAACACAGTTTTCCTCTGAACATCAGGAAATACTTATTTTAACTAACTGTGAAGTTAACCACGCACCAGCACAGATTGACCAGAGTGGTTGTGAGTCTTCCTCCTTGGAGATGCTTAGAAGCCAACTGGACACAGACCTGAGCAACCAGCTCTATGTGAACCTGCTTGAGCAGAGGGGGTGAACCAGATGGTCTCCATAGGTCCTTTTTTACCCCTACCATTCAGCAATTATGAGTTATTAAAATAGAGCAGATCTCAAAACTCAAGTCAATAAAGAGGCTGAAGTCTACATGAACTAGACATATATTTTGAAACTGTGTCCTTGTACTGATCATTATCATAGCAGATGGTCCATTATTTGTGTTCCAGATAACAGACTAAAATTCCAGTTCAGGATCTCAGGTACTTTTCCTCTTAAATAATTATTACCTGACCTTCTCTTTATGTTCCTTTATAATTCATGTTAATCACAGAGCTAAATTCTATGATCTCTTTTCCAGATCTTCATTGTTATTTAAAAGAAAAAGCAACCAGTGTCATAATCTTTTTGTCATAACTTGAATGCTTTTGGCAGGAGCATCACAATCTTTCACAGAGAAAACTTTTCACTTCTAGGATTCTCTCAGCTGTAGTTTTAAGTTCATAGTTCAAACAGACTGCAGAAATTCCTGCATGGTATGCAAAGTTCCAGGACATAATTCTGTGAGAAGCAGTAAAACTCTATGAAAAGAGAAAGCTGTCTATACAGCAATGTACAGTGGCTTTGGCATGAAAATCAAAGACTGTGCTTTGATATCAGGTTTTCAATTTTAGTCAACTGCCGATCTAGTCTTTAGAAGGTTAAAACTGGCCTGGACAAGTATTTACAAACAAGACAATAAAAAAAAAGATCTGAACATCTTCAAATATTTTTATCGAATATAAAGATAAATTCATCTTCATATCAATAGACCGACTTGCATCAACATACCTACCTCAAAGCACTAAACAGTTCTGAAGAATTAAGCCTTCATAATTAGGTGAAAAAAAAATTGCAAATTTTGAAAATAAAAATAGAACAATAGTTCCGGAGGTGAAATTGCTATATTTTTGTCATTCATTTGCTCACAAAATATTTCTATTTACAACTATAGTTACATATTCTGGGAAACCATAAGTGATATATATTTCTTTGGCGCCCATCAGCAATATTCAAACAGAAATACAGGGTTTTATTTTAAACAGTGATGGCAAAAATTTATATTTATTTTAGCCTTTTAGTTATTTAATATTTCTTTTATTTGGTTGACTTTTTTTTTTTTTTCCTTGAGAAAGCAATTATCTATTTTTGAGAATGCCTACCACTCATCTTCACCTTCAAAGAACTTTTTGGAATAGCTACTGTGAGTAGTCCATTGTTAATGTACCTCTAATTATAATGATAGTGATCTTCCCTGCAGAGACCAGCATTTCAGAAGTGGATTGCTATTGTAGAAGTGGCCCTTTGGGCATTGCTAAACTGCTTTTGGTGTCACTCAGATATGTATGCATTTTCATAAACTCTGTCTTTCTTTTCAGGCTCCCAGACTTAATAGTCTCATTTCAGAAAGCCAAGGAGGTACATTTTAAACTCACACTCACATCTATTAAATGATTACATGATTAAATTTAAATATGTAATTAAGCATTTAATCGGATGTGATACATTCAGGAAGGACGGAGGTGGTGCGCACTGGTTTATGATTCTGGAAAGCATGTGCATATTATACATCACAAAAAATATACGTTATTTAAGAAATAGATTTCCTTTTCTAAGTTCCAGCACATTCTGGAAATGTGCTAGATAGCACTAAAGAAGAATTACCAAAATACCAAGATATCTCCTGCATAACTCTGAGCAGCAAACCTGAATATACATTCTTAATTAACCAATAGTACACTGTAATGTCAGTATACGCAAAGGTATTGTTTTTAAAAACAAGTAAAGTTTCTGTTAATCCAAGATGGTTAAATAGCAGTAACTCAGCTAATACAGAACATATGAACCCCATCTGTAGCACTGTAACTTCTGCCAATAAACAGAATAGCTGAATTTTCAGCCCATTATACTAAACAACTAGAGACAGGACAAAATGCAGTAAGACTTCCTCTATCTCTTATTTCACGTTTATTTTCTCAGATTATAATTTTTTTTAGAATCATGATTACTTACAGTCACTACTGGAATCAGCGTGCCTAAAAGAAAGCTTTCTGTGTTGATAAACCATGTGAAAACAGGATTTGTAACATTTTAAAGTGTATTTCATGGATTTAGTAAATAATACAAGAATAATAGAATAATTACAAAAGCTGGAGAGAATAAAATATTTGGAATATTATGTTTGGGTTTTCTTTCTTACCATGTCAAATCAATGCTAACCTAAAGAAGGTTTATTCAATAAAGGAAAACTAACCAAAACTGCACTTACATAACAGTAAGATGGTAACGTTGGACAGAGTGCCACCTTTGCAATCAGGATTGAAAAATAAAGATATAAAACAAATTAAAATGCTGTTAGTTCCTGGAATATGTGTATTTCTGGTGAAGAGAGGGGGAAGGAGCATTTGCTTATTGTAAAACGTCCTTGCCCATTACCTTTACATTGATTGACCCAAGCCAGTGGTATCAACCTTAATTTGACAAGAATTAAAAGCTTAGACATACCCTCAAGTTACCATAATTTAACAAGTTACTGCCTGTCAGCTGAATTGCAATGGCTATTTATATGTGTGCTCTTGAAAATACAAGGCAGTGTGCCTTATCTTGAAACTCCTTCATATTGAAAGAAGTTTAAAAGATGTTTATGTTCACTTAAAAGTAAAAAGGCAGCACCTCTACCTAGTCCCCAGTAAGCAAAACAATGTATTATGTTTAAACATGATGTGTGTATATAATTCAGCAGACTGCCTCCCTTCTCCTGATCTTTCAAGTAGGAGGTAAGAAACTTTATTAAACATTACTGTTGGAGACTGTGGTAAACACTGGAGAAAAGAGTCTCCCAACATCTGTAACAGGACAGCCATTTGCATGCATGGCCTACACCCAAAAATTCATCATGTCAAACCACACTTTTCAAATGGCTCCAAGTGCTGGCTTTAAAGCCTTTAGTCTCTAAGTTGGTGCTCTACAACTTTTTTGTTTCATTTTACTGGATTCGTTATTTTTTTAATAAATAACCCCCTAGGGAAGAAAATCTATTCAAGTATTTATCCATTGTTTGGAAATTCTGAGAAATGTGCTTATAAATTAAAATCTTTGGAATTTGATTTATTCATTTCCAAGACCATTTCTCTTGCACTGCATATTTGCGAACTCCAACTGCTGAATGCCTTTTATGTTTAAAATGTTAGAAAAATTACACTGTGTATGTGAGTTTAAAATATATATATAAACTCCACAGTACTGGACACACACCACTATGTAAGTCATAGTCAACCTCTGCAACACATTTTTTCTTTTAGCAATTAGGAAATGTAAATTCTTGGTACTACCATGTTCATCTAAATTGAATTGATTTACAGGCACAAAAGTTATACTGTATTATAAAAAATGCTACCACATGAGAATAAAGCCTCAGATCACTGGTACCCACAAATAGCCTGCAAAGAAAAAACAAAGCAAGCAAAAAATCAGAGGAAGTAGGATAAAATCTGTGTCACCACTGAACTACATATACCACCCTTGCTCCTAACATAACTGGTTATTAATATAAAAGACAGTATGCCTCTCCTTCATGAATCTGAAATGCTCAGCATGATCTGGTGGCACAAACTATATACTGCTGTTAATATGACTTCAGTAGTGCCAGCAATTACCCTTCTGACCATTGCTTCTAGCAGCTTGCTTTACATTCCTGACAGTTGCAGGTGTCTAATATCTGGTTTGCACAAAATGCAATTTGTTTCTCAGGTATTTTCATGTATTAAATCAGTATCACAAAATTTGTGTCAGAACACTTGAAGTTGCTAGATAGAACAGAAAAACTACTTCCACCTTCACTTCTAACTCATACTTTTAACCAAACTATTTTACAAACATGTTTTGTGAAAAAGAATGTAGTATTTAGGATAGTTTCTTGTTCAAATCCAACTATAGGAAGTATCTATCCCACCCAGGCTATGAAAGTGGCTTTGTCGTTTCAACAGAAGATGAAAATATAAAGTATCTGCTCTGTATTGTGTATGTTCAGTCCCACTTTATCTTTGCAGAATAAAAACAACCTGGTGCAGTTTTGAGTCAATTAAGACTGTTTATGACAGTTATTGCTTGTATGAACAATCACTCCCAGTTCCAAAATACTTATACAAAGCATAACCCACATAAACCGAAGAGTTTGTGTTGCCTAAATGCACACTATTTTTAAGTGGGTAACTACTGCCATTAACTGTTTTCTAAAAGAGGAGAGGAAAAACATATACCCTTTAGAATCTAATTGTGTATTCATTAGTTTAATGACAATGGCATGTATGTAAATAGAAGAATAATCACGCCTGAAAGTTGTTTCTTTAGCCAACAGAATAACCCATTTTCATTAACCAAAATGTGAAGCCCATGCACAGTGGGTACAAATCTGTTCTAAATGGTTCAGAGAAGATCCTACAGCTGCTTGGGGGCTTGTAGATTGGTGCATGGATTCTTTTTAAGCATGGATTGAGACACGATGGTGTGGAAAGCTCCATCCTGTAACCGTGACTGACTGGCTGAGTTGCTATGACACTTTATGCCCTTACCTGAGCAGGCAACACAGACGCAGGTTCACATTGCTGGCACAAAAATACACCTGTCACATACACCCCAAATCACTTCTAACACTACTTTCTACCCCAATTGTTTCCCTCTGTCCTGGTTCAGCTGTGCTAAAACCCAAGGAGTAGAGCAAAAGCTTGCATGACAACTGCAAGCCTGCATCCTATATTTATGTACAAACTTTGATAAACATCATTAACAGTCTGCTGCTGTACGTTTTCAAGAGTGACGGTTTTCTCTTGCTTCAAAAACGTTTTGTAAAGATAATAACTGTACTCAGCTACCTCATTTCTGTCTGCAAACTGGATACTTGTTTTGTCATCAGAATCACAGGGTATCTTGTCTTTATTTTCAGTCACAAAGCTTTTATAACTTTGGACAATAGAGGTTGTATGTTCAAATAAAAATATATGAGTGATGCATTACAAAACCTACTACGTTTGAAGAACAAATTATGTTCAAGGTCATTTTCTTATCTTGCTTAAAAGGAAGTTTCAGGATTGGCCCAAGCAACCTATCTAGTCCAGATAACAACATGCTACAGCAGCCATAAAGATTCTGATAAAATTTTAGCACCCCTCCCTTGCTGCTTTCTGTCTACAATTAAAATACAAAACAACTGTGCAAGGAAACAAAATCCTCATGTTTAGAGACATCTCCGCTCTTCAAAATCTCCCTCATGCACTTACATTTTTTTGTTCTTAAATATGAAAAAAAAAAAAAAAAGGCTAAGGAAGTTCTTCCAGCTATTAGAAATCCCATGCAGAAAAAGCCTACTTCTAAGATGAGACTAACAAAAAATTAGTACTGAAAAAGCGCTGGGAACACACGTGTGTGTTCACATGCATTCCAACACCGACAGAATGTATTAAACTAAATTTTAAAGATTTTTTTTCTGAATTGAGCAAATGTCAGTGAAATAGAATTAGAAAGTCCCAAAACTTTCAGATCAGTTTTTGAATCTAGTAATCAATGCAGTTGGAAAATTTATGCCGGTATATTTTAGTATCCATTTTGAAGAGTGACAAAGGATTTTGTCATTTGGCTCAGGTCTTAAGTATGTAAAGTTAAGCCCTAAAAATCTGTAATTGTAAATCCAAGGTCTCTATCTGGGAAACAAGAGGCCCACATTAGAACACATCCTTCCTATACAATTGAGGAAAAGCTAAATAAAGACTAGAATTTGAAATATCTGTCACACTGGGTAACACAGTGCCTCACCATGCTCACCCCGCTGAGGTACAGAAACATGGAAAATGATACTAAAGTTGTTCTTCCTGTAAGTTATTCAGAATGGCAGAGAGGAGCTTCCATCTTCTCCTAAAAATCTCTTGAGAACAAAAATCCATGATCTTGTTTTAAAATTGAGAGGGGAGAAATCATGAGCATGGCTTGTAACGCCTTCCAGATGCAACTCTTGAAAGAGGAAGTAATGATGGGGTTTCTGCCTTTTGCTTAAGAAACCTTGCCAAAAAGCATGACAGAGAGGTTCAACTGCCTTCTTGCCACCTCCATGGAGACTGTTTCAGCAACTAGGCTATCAGGTGAACTTGGTAAATCTTATTTCTTCTCTCCAGTTAAATTTGCCCAGTAGCAAACCTTCAGCAGAAGTATTAAGGACCCCTCTTTGCATAGCAAACAGGCACATGAAATGGAGAATGCAACAAAATTAAATAAACCATACTCAGGCTTGCCCACCACTTTTTTCCTGCATATGATTACGTTAAAATATCTCTAATTTAGATGAAATTCTCCAGGCAAGGCAACTACTTCTGAATGCAGAGTGGTGGCTGGGTTTTTTGCAGAGTTTGGGTGTTTTTTTTGGTTTGGGGTTTGATTTTTTTTTTGGGCAGAGGGGGGAGGGCAGTGGTTGGTGGGGGTTGGTGGATTTTTTCTTTTTTTCTTTTTAAACATAATTGTTAACTTTTCCACATTTTAGGGAGAAAATAAGTCTATACTGTAGAAAACACAGTGTGTTTATGTAATTAAGGATATTTCATAATATCTACACACAACTGGGCTGAATTACCATTCTGAACTGAGGTGGAAGTTAAGAGTTGCATAACCAACCCTGCTAGTATTTTCTAACTTTTTAATGTTCAACTTTGCAAACTCAGCATCTTTAAAAAATGCCTTTTTTGGGGTAAGTAATCTGAAATACATGGGATTAAATATAAATTTTCATGATTTTCTAACATACAGCCTTAACACCTTTAGAAGCTGGACATTTACCATCAGCTTACATTAATACTGCAAATATCGAAGTAAATGTCATGATTTACGCAAAGAAAATTACCTACTGTGCAATACTGAGCATGCACATGCAAACTAGTACAGATGAAAAAGCTGTAGCTTTGAAGTCAGAAATAATGATAGCTTATAAAAAACAGGTTTTAATTCCCCACTTAAAGCTCTGGGGATAAAGTCAAATCATACGGAACAAAATGCTGCTGCATGCAAGATCCTTGCTTTGTTATATTACTTAATCTGAAACATAAAGTCTCTCCTCTTTAAGAGAAGTCACCATGAATTAGTCATAGAATACCGAAGACAACTTTGAAAGGTCATCATTGAGAAGTCAAGCTGTATTGGTGAGATTCATCTGATGAAAGCAAATATCTTCTTCTAAAGGAGTCACCTGAACTTTCTCTACCACAATTGAGAGGAGAAAGGATCTTTTAGGGTGCAATTAATCCTATTTGCTGTAAACACCTCCCCTGATCATTCCACTCCACTAAATACAGAGTGAGCCCTAAAGTCACCAGCTTATAGATGTAGCCATTATAGAGAGCCGCAATCCAGAAGGAGAAATCCTAGTCTGGGTTTGTCAAATAAGGACACAGGGGTTTAGACACTTTTGACAACTTGGACTTTAATTTCTCTGTTTCAGTTCATTAGCTGTGTAACAGACACAATAAATTTTGTACATCACTTCTGCTGTAAAGATAAAAGTCACTAAAAACTGCAAAATTCGTAACAACTGCTTTAGAGTGGCAGAACCACTGAAAAGCTCAGTGGTAAGTAGTAACTCACATTCTGCACAGAATATAAAATAGCATGTAGCAAATAATGCCAGACATAGAATTATAGGTGTTGCCTATACCAACCTGTAAATGAAAAATGGCCCAGTGGGAAATAACATATGCAACAACGTAAATAAAATGCCCGTCAGAGTGATTATATGTGAAGGAATCTAATTATGGCTTCAGACCTCAATTCTGGCACATTTGAACTATGCCAAGTTTTCTTGGAATGGGGGTTTCTATCTGTAAGAAATATTTCATCCAATAATCAGAGAAGGTTTTTTCAATTTATTCATGTTTTTATTTATTTAATGGAGGTGTAAAAAAAATAAAATCTACACTCTGATTTTCCTCCTTAAAATTAATAAAAAAAAAAAAAGGAAGAGGAAGATCAGGCTTTAGGATGACAGACATTCAATGTTGAATTTGCAGTTTTCATCTAACCTGATACACTTATCTAGATGTAACTAACTTCAGAAGTCTGAAGGTCTAATGATGAAGTCAGAGCTGCTCACCTTAGGCTCTCTTTCTAAAACAGAACCAGAAATAGAAATCTCCAAAGAAGTAAGTAAACCAAAAAAGCTTGAAAGACTGCTTAGGCTTAGTCATTTGAAGCTTACCTTATCTGGCTTGCCTAAATTCTTGAGGTTCCTAATTCTCTCCACTGATTATCAGTGGGGCTGACAACTTCAGTGTTAAGCATTAACTTTAATATGCCTAAATTAGGGTGTATTAATTCCATCCTAGATTTCCACATGCAGATACAGTAACTGTGAACTACGTTCAGTAGTACACATGTACAATTACACCACTACACTTAAATGAAACTTTATTAAAACTGGTAGATACAACCCTTTATTTAAGAAAGCTGCTACAAAGAGGTAATCTTTCTGAGAAGCAGTCACCGTCTCAAAGGCACACGTCACTGCCCAAAATAACACGTGAGAACCCTCTCCGATCTTTCTTGAAGAGGAGGTCAGCAGCACACTGCTTTAGCACTAGTGAACCAGAGTGAGATTGTGTGAAGTCTAACACCTAAACAGTTGAAGTGAAAAAGTAGAAGTCAACAACTGTACGGATATGAGTGGTCAGTAGGAACATTATGCCATTCTTCTATTAGGTTGTTTTCGGCTCATGAGGTGTTAGTTTATAATTAATCTTTACCTCTAAGGCCCTTAGAGCACAGCTCCTGTTTCTAAGCCTATTGCGCCTTATCACATTTCTGATACATTTCAGTCCTCCAGGTAATTCTAGTTCTCTGGAGAGATATTTCAATTTTCTTTTGCTTGACAATGATTTTCTTAATATAGAGTTGGCAATATGGAAATTTTCAGTCCTAGATGGATTCCCTGTGTTCTACTATATTTCTTTAAAACAAGAAGTTTAAGAGAAACACAACTGAAGTATTTTGCATTTGTTTAGCAATATTTTATACTCACAGGGCAGTCACAACTTGGGCTCTCTGTACCCAAAAGCCATGCAGTCAGCATGTATTTAAACCAAAGGCACCAAAACTCAGTGCTGTTGATGTGGCGCTAATGCAGACATTCCCAGAATTAGCTGGGTGATTACGAGAGATAAATTTTAAATAGTATTTTCGGTTTATATATTCATATATTTAAAACAGTGTAATGCTTTTGTAATTAGAAAATGTCTATATCTAAGAAAAAATACTCAAAAGCTATATGTAGTACTTATTTTTTTTTTTCAGATTACCCCTAAACAGAGTAAAGTAAAAATTAAATTAAGAAAAAAGATGTTTGAAGCTTTACTGCAACGTATGCAATATTGGAATATTTTGATCAACCTAATGGCCAAGTTAAATAAGAACCCTACAAACCCACTCCATACAACAAAAAGATAATTGCTCATAGCCACTGCAAGGTTGGGCTAAAGAAATAGCCACATTAGTAAGTACACATAAGAAAAAAACCATTGGAAATAGTACTTATTCAGTACAGGTCAATGATTAGCCCCTTCTCTGTAACTCAGGAATTTTGAGTTCACTTTAATCTAGTGTAATTGAGCTAACCAGCTCTTACATTATAAAGTAATGATTAAGTTAAATTTCTTGCAGACATTCTGTACCTAAAACAAACATGCAGTACGCCTCTGGCAAAGAAGGATACTAATTATAGGATTGACTCATAAGATGAAAGGTTGTACAAGTTACTACTAGAAACAAAAGTATGGTAAACTGGTTTGAAAAACCATATTGAAATTCTCATATGCTGCAGTTAAGAAGAGAATTTCGTTTTCTAACTGTACCTAACAGCATGAAGAAACAAAACTAAAATGTGCTTCCAAACTGCTTGTTTGCATTTTAGATGAATAAACTGAAAGTGAATACTGCAAACTTCATCATTCTATGCACTAAGGAATTTTTTAACCTAATAAAGAAGTGAGAACTGTACAGTGATTTTTTACTACACAAAACCATGCAAAAGTAAGCATTTTGGTCACACTCAGGTTTCTTTTGTTATATAAAACATGCTCTTAAAACGCGGATTTAAGGATTTATTACATTGTCAGGTGATTTCACTCCTAATGCAATATTCATTCCCTGATTTAAAAGGAATCATAAAAGAAACACACCACCAAAGCTTCACACATCTGTGGGGAAGGATATGCAAGTTCAAAAGTAGTTTTGTATTTCAAACTGAAGCTTTCCCTGGGATTAGCAAAT
Source organism: Psilopsiagon aymara (assembly GCA_024733675.1). Lineage (NCBI taxonomy): Eukaryota > Metazoa > Chordata > Aves > Psittaciformes > Psittacidae > Psilopsiagon > Psilopsiagon aymara. The sequence continues at coordinate 4,670 of JANRGW010002245.1, read as the reverse complement.
AGGGTTGCCAGTAATGAGTTAGAACAAAGATATGAAATCTGCCCTATATATTACTGTGTACTGATTCAATATAACCTACCTTCTAAATGCCAGATGGGCACCACTTATCTAAACTCCTATTAACAGCTGCATGAACTTGTGATGTGAATTCATGAAATAAATGACTATTTCCTCTTTTAAAACCACAAGTTGAATTTCCATTTTAATCTGAAGCTATACATTTTCCATCACATGGTAGCAAGCAACAAATCATGTATTTTCAAAGGTATTTACATTGGAATACTGTTTTCTCTCTAAAATACGTTAATACATACTTTTGTGGATAAAGACAGATTGCATATAATTAATGTGATTCTCATGCTGAAACTAGAAAGCCAATGCCTTTCAGTGCAATTCAGCTTGGTCAAATATCACCTCAACCTCAGACAATCTACTTAAAAATTTACTGGATTATGATCATAAATATTTTATATATTAAAATTTCAGATATTATAAACAAAGTCTGGAGAAAAACACCGCCATTCTTAATTTATGCTATGATTTCCATTTGTGTGATGGAAGCCATTTAAATTACATCTGTTCACTCTGAAAAATAATTTACTATTTCTATTGCTAACAGCTGTCTAAGTAGGGACTAAGTAGCTAATACTAATCTTCTAGATGTTGCATTAGATGATTTTTATTTAAAGTTGTAAATTTCTAGTATTCAAGTTTTCCTTCCCCACCCCCAAAATAAACAAACAAGGACATTCAAGAGGTCCAGACATTACCATTTGTTTTACATTATTTTCTTTTTGGTAGATTTTCTTCTGCTGACAAGTGTGTAGAAGCTGATGCTACAACCTTTTCAGGAAGTACACTAATGTAGTTCCTTGTTCACTACTAGATCACTTGGCTTTGCAATATCAGAAAAATCCTTCTCTGAGGTCTCTGTTACCCTGTCAGCATGGATTGACATTAGTCATCAGGTTCAAATGGATTTTTTAAAAAGGGATAATAAGTGACATCAGCATTGCATATACTGTGCTCACTTAGGAAATCAAACTGAAGACAACACAATTCTAATCTTATCATGTATCTTAAGAGGTTTGCAATAACACCGGCATTTACAATTCTGAAATTATTTTTATCAGCCACAAATGACAACTGTCACACCTATGGGCCACTGGCAGTATTTAGCAAGCTTCAAATAGGCAATACTTAGTTAAAAACAATTGAAGTCAAATTCTCTGCTCTTGGAAACCTGGCCTTCAGTGGCCGGGAAGGAAAAAAGAGCTTCCTTCCAAAGAACGCTAAACTGCCATGAAGAAAAATTCTTCCACAGATCCAGAGACTGGTATGATGCAGGCAATCAAGAAATAAGCAATATGCTCAATCACAACTACCAAACCCTCTGATGTGTATCCTGTCAACAAATCCAATTCAGCTCAATCCAGATATCTAGGACTTAAGTGATAGGGATGTGGAATGACAGGAAATGTTTGACTGCAAGAATGTTTGAATGCAAGAAAGCACTTCCTATTGATAGCCTCTTACAACCTCAGGAATGGCTGTGAGGGTCAATCAGCAGAAAGGTGGGACACAAGCCCACCAATTCTGGAAGAGGAAACCTTATGGCAGCATCCCATTTGTGTTACATCACAAGCTTGCGCAAAGTAACAGCAGAAAAGAACTAGAAAGGGTTATTCTGGTTTGGTATTTTTGCTGTGTTGGCACCTTCATTTGTCAGCCTGTAACTGAAGTAGTAATCTTCATGAGTCAGAATACATCAGAGAGACCAAAAACTATGAATCCTTAAAAAGTACAAATGCCTTAATTGGCATGTTAAGATAAAACGAGTATTCTACCTCCTTATTTATCACTTAGTAGCACCACCAGCATTTTGCATAAAATATAAATAAAGGAAAGAGTATTATTTTCAGACCCACATAAAAACCCTAACTTTACTTTTGCCAGGAAAAAATGAGGTTACAATATGGATGGGTTTTGCTATCAGTGTACCAGTTTGGGCTTCCTTCTCCCATTAAGCATCACCTCAATCAGGCAGATTTCACATGCATAAAAAAAACTCTTCACTTTGGAACTTTCCATCTATATTTTGATCCAGAAGAAAGTTTCACAATCCATCTCACACAGTCTTAATTATGTTTGAAATCAATCTAAGAAATCACAGTTTGCCAAAAGAAAAATCGCATACTATAATTACCATATGTAATAAAGGGAAAGATTTAACAATTTCCTTGAAAAATGACACATAGAAAAAGGAGATTCAAAGCACATTCTCCTGTACAGCTTCCAGAAAGAAATACTACCAAGAAATATGTACGATCAAGGAAACTAAAAAAGACAACACTTCTGAAAGAAAAGGTTAAAGATCCACACCACTTAATACAGCAGAAAAGTTTTTTAATGATTCTTTTGTGCAGGTTCATTCCCTGATGGAGAGGATTACTCATTACAGTGCATGAAGCAGTGCACTAAACTTTTTCAGTTCAATAAATCTTACTTTAGAATGCATTCTTTATGCTACAGTTGAATTTACAATTAGCAAGTTTCATCCTGTTAGTTATATGCCAGTTTCTGGAAAACTGTGGTTACTTTCCTTCCTGTTGATCACACTTTTTATTGGAGGAGGATGGGGAGGTGGTAGAAAGAAAAAAAAAACCAACCCCAAAACCCAAGAATGTAAAACACAGAGGTAAACTTTTTGTCTATTTATGTTTTTCTTCATTTTTTGGTATGCACTGATTTTTGCTAAACTTTGCAGAGCCTTTAAAGAGCCATATTCATCTTTTTAAATTTCAGTTGGATGCTATCAGCAGACCTCCTCTAGGATTTGCTGGTCAGTCTCAATGCATCTACTAATACAAAGGCTGTGAGAAGCAAAACAGAGGTCTGCCCACTACTTGAGATTAAGGAGCAAAATAATTGAAATAGAAAGTCTGACCCAGTCAACTGTACTTCACACAAACACAAAGCAGGAAGTACGGAGGAAAGTTTGGTTGATTAGTCACGTAATAATTTAAATGGAAATTTGCTAATTGCTTAAGCTTTACTTCAAAAATACAACTCAAATTCATGGAATGGTTTGGGTTGGAAGGGACCTTAAACTCGTAATTATTTGAAAAAAAATTCTACTCAATTAAAGAATAGTCTATTGCTATACTTTCATCAGCATATTGAAACAACATAGACAGCAGATATGCTTTTCCCCTCTTTTTCAATAGCTCCAAGTATAAAAATCGGAGTTTATTATTTAACCATCACCATGGCTGCAGCCAGAATGGGAGGATTGTGAACAATGTAATTATTTTAAGATACCTAGAACAATTAAGCTATATTCAGTCTTATTAACTTGATAAAGCATGAAACTAGGGTTACAACTAGGCAGAGACCCTGCAGTGCTAAGCTTTGTGCCATGTAGGCTGCATACACAATGCTGGAAACCTACCTGTGATGGGAACACACTTGCAATGTAAGAATCAAAGAGTAAGGACAAGAAGCCAACACTGTTTGCTGTTAGCCAACATGACAAGGAAAAAGAAGTTATCAAGAAAAGCTTGTACACTTCAACCTACAAAGAACTTCATAGGTGACTCCTTACATTCCAATTACATTACCTCTTGTATTGACTGTGATAATGAGGACTGTAATCTCCAAATAGGAGCCTATTGAGAGCATCCTGCCCTGTCCATGCATATGCATGACTTCCAGGGAAGTCAGGGGAAAGCAGATGGATCACAATCATTTTGAGCTAATCTAAAACCACAATGTGTCGAAGCCACCTGGACCCAGAATCAGTGGAACACCCTGAGAGACCACAGTCTGTGAATGGTTGTAGCGCCCTTGGGCTTTTAAGTGCTTACAGTTAGGTAGTTGTCAAACAGAACAATTGGCGATGCAGTACTGGAGCCAGGTTTCTGGGCCTATATGGCCCCTATAAGCCCTAAGTACTTCTAAATACTTGACAAGGCTAACTCCACCTATACTAAGCGCACTTCTAAAGCATTCATTACTAGCCAAATTCTTTCAGCTTGTAGCTTGAACTGAATTACTAGAAACTTACTTTGTGAAAGGAAATTTCACTGTGCAAAGAAATTTGTTAGATTTGAGGTAGCAGGCACAATATAAGTGACCCTATTCACTGTCACTATAAAAGCTTCAATGAAGATCAGGAAATACTAAACAGTCATTAGGATTGCTGAAGTTGTTCAGGTTGCTATCTTTTTACTATGGACTCAAATAAGATATCTTTTCTAATACAGCAGACATGCTATACTGAGTGCTTCTGTTTTACAGAAGTTAATAGTAAATGAATAAATTCATTAGAACTGCTCTCAACCTACAGTTTTGCAGCACTAAATTATATTAAACATGATTACAAATCTTTCTGATAATAAAACATTTTCCTCTGCAAGAAGAAAAGTGTATGAAAAAAGTACTTAAGGATAGTGTAAGAAAGTGGACTGAAAGTGGCAGTTTGAAATGACTGGAAGCCCCAAGTGCTTTGGCTTCCAAACCTTGGTTCCTTTGGCTTACCATATTCTTGGTAAAGTGTCTTTCTGCCTACACAGAAGTTCTGTTGGGTTTGCTATTATTACCTCCTTGCAATCTCATTTCAACAATTTTAAGCTAAATTTTCTTTTCTTGAAAATCCCTTATATCCCCCC
>JANRGW010002244.1:0-24955 GCA_024733675.1 Psilopsiagon aymara | reverse complement strand
AGGTGTCCCTGCCCATGGCAGGGGGGTTGGAACTTGATGATCTTAAGGTCCTTTCCAACCCTAACTATTCTATGATTATATGTATGTGCATATATATTCTTACATGAATTCAGTGATCTTTGACTGTCAGTCGGCTGGCACTACCACTGCCGCGGACTTGCAAAGCCTATGTAAATAATGGGAATAGCAAGGGCTCCCCTTCTTCACTTACCCTTTGCAGCTGCTTTTAGGGTAAGTAGCAAGCAATATACATATAGATAACTTCTTTTTTGGTCTGAGAATGTCTCAAGCAACCAAAATAAGGCAAGTTGAGGGGAAAAAATTACAATGAGAAAATACTGTAATATTTAATGGAAAGCTTATGGGCATTTGCCCCCATCCCTTAGATCTCTGTTATTGGTGTTTGCTTGTGACACTAATCTTTTTTTGCTCCTAGAATAAAACACATATTCTCTCTCCTTTGTGAGGATTTAGCAGTTCTGTTTCATTTTGCTTTTTTGACGGAGCTTTTGTTGAGATTAACTGTAGAAGAATACAGTACAATAATTCAGTGCTGTGGTACCTGTTGGGGTGAGGAAGCCTCATTAACTTGGCTTGGGTTGTGAGCTGAGTGTCAGGAATACATACAGTTGGCTGGAATTCAGCGTGGACTGGGACTTGCATTTTTTTGTTGAGGTACTTGTACGTTGCAATGCACTTCTGTCAGGATTGAGCACGAAGAGGGAAAAACACTGCTTTAAAAACCATCTCAATCAAAGAATGGGGAGATAACTCATTTTGAACTTACTCCAGCCTGGACTCATGGTGTTTTTAGCTTTTCTGGTTAAATATATTAAGCCAACTGTTGTTGTGTCTTATGCAGTACATTAAACAACTTAATCATACTGTTCTCTCTTGCATTAATAAATTTAGCATTTGTATTCCTGAAGCAGCTGTTTTCTTCTCTTGCTCTATTTCAGCTCTTCTTCAGAATACAAATTTCAGCTCATTTCCATTTTTTCCAGACCTAACACTTTAAAAGTTTTGGTTTCCTTTTGCTGGTTTTTCAGAGGGTTTTTTTTAACCTTCGAGTCCAAAACTTGAGTGCTTTGAGGAACACTGCTCACATTTCCAATAAATAATCCCTTTGGTTCTATTTCCCAGTGTTCTTGAACATCCTTCCGGAAGGAAGGTGTCCTGGGGCAGTATCTTGGAGACAGAAGAGCTTGTTCCTCATCTTGAATTTTACCCGATTGCTTTCATGCAGGACTAATCACCATGTTTGCACAGGTAAGTGCTCATTCTGGATGCACATCAGTTTTTACACATCAAAGAATAAGATTACAGAGATGGAACTTTCAAAATGGAAATTAATAGGGTATATGCTTTGTCCTTCCGAATATCTCAGATCCAAAATATCATCAATTAGGCAGTGTTGGGTTTTGGGGTTTTGGTCATAGGTGCAGATACTGATCAATCCCACTCATTGCTGCAGAACCAAGTGCTGTACAGTGAAGTTTCCCTTTAAAATCTGAAAAATATTGCTTAAAAGAGGTAACTTTAAATCTCAACCTTGTAACAAACAGTTTAAAATTGATATTGTTTTCCAGGACTTTTTTTTCAGCTCTGGACATGTGAAGGCTATCAAGGCAGGGTGCTCAAGAAACTGGGATGTGGTGCAGCTGGGACAGGGCTATGCCATATGGTGTCACATTGTGCTTGGCAATGAAAGCTCATGGTAAAGAGGAGGCAGGGGAGACATCCAGGGTTATGGTCTTTGTCTTACCAATTGCTAAATGCAACAGGGCCCTGCTTTGCAGAACAGCAATGTAGGAAGTCTTGTGTGATCCATCTGAAAATGCTGGTCCAAGGATACTTGTGACAAATTCCTATTCCCACCCAGACAGTGATCAACCATCCTGCTAAAGGGGTTTCGTTCCACCACGTGTTACTATATGCCAAGATCATGATTAGTTTTATTATTATTTAAGCAGTCTTTCTGTGTAGCAAAGGAGGTAAGCAAAGGATGAAGCTGAGGAACAAACTGACAGGTTAGAGATCAGTTTTACGGTACTCATTTAGCCTAATATAGTAGACTGCTAACTAGACTAAGAGTTTACATTTCTGATGTGCATAGTACAGTGAATGTTATGTGACAATGTCTGAAAGTGCAGTATATCTTGAAACAGGAGGGAGCAATTTAGAAAGAATTGCTTGTAGCTTTTTAAGTCTTAAACACAGCCTTCCTGGGAGTTTTGCATACTATTATCAGGCCAAAACATCATTTTAACACTGTAGGAATTAACACAACATGTTCCACAAAGACACAAGGAAGCTGTCTAAAGTTCTAACATTAGTAATGCTTGAGGAAAAAACTTCTGCAAACACTGCAGGATACTGCAAATTGCAGTACTGGAATCTATTTTATTTTATCTGACTATCATCTAGTGCTCTACTGTTATTTTTCTTCAGATCCTGCTTTTGTGTGCTACATGAAGGAAAGCGTATGTTTTGTTTTATTGCCTTTACTGTGCCAGGAAACATGCAGAATAAGAATGACTGATGTTCTGTGAGATTTCTTCTCTTTCATGATATGATTTCTTTAACAGCCATTCTTACTCTTCTCTGTATGTATTCTTGGTGCTGAATGCAATTCATCATTTCACATCTTTTTTCTTTCTGCTATTCTCTGCATTTTTGACTTTTTCTGGCTTAGAGGACAGCAAAGTTGTAGCAATTGTTAAGAAAAAGGAAAGGCAAAATGAGAGTATTCATTATTGTTAATACAGGGCTACTTTCTCTCATCAGGTATTAACAAACCTGTAATAGAAACCCACAATTTATTTTGTGAGGTCATTATTAAGGAAAGCCATGAGTCTGAGGGTCTTTCTCCCCTTCTCCCCCTTCCCCTCCAAAAAAAAAAGGGGGGGGAGGGCATATGCATTAATAAGAGAAGATTGCAGTCTTGCCAGGATTGGGAAATGAGGGGCTGGTTTGTTAATTCCTTGTTTCCTGTGCTGAGAATTCCCACAAAGATTCCTGTGAGTGGTAAGGTTTTGGCTCTAGCTGTTGGCAGAACAACTGGGCCACCTCCAGCAAGCTTAATTTAAGATAAGCCACTTCATAACCATACATTCAAAGTAAGTGTGAGTTTGTTGCAAAGCGCATAAAAAGGTGAAGTTATTTTAATTGTCTGTACTACTTATGGATCATACTTGCAACAGGACTGAATTGGTGCAGAGATTGGTGTAGATGGAGAGTGACAGTGTTTACACTGAGGAGGTTCAAAAGCCTGAGTTACAACTATAAAGTTGCTTTACTGCCTTGGGAGGTTGCTACCTACATAAAGACATTACAGCAAAGGGTGGCAATGAAAAGGCATGAGTCAAAGTGGTTTTTATAGAAGTCATCCAGCATGTCAGCAGTGGAGCAAGGAATAAATTTCAAGTCCCGTGAATCCCAGACCAACGTCTTTGAAGCCAATTCTGCTGTTCCAGAAATCTCATTACTGGCTGAATACACCATATGAACGTAGTTGTGTTGCACACATTGTACCAGTTGGCAACCACTGTGCCCTGTTTAAAAACCCCAGTGAGTTAAATCTGATTAACCATCACCTGTCTGTGATTATCCAAAAATTCATGACAGATGGATTGGCATCAGTACTGGCATGCTATGATCTCTTCTGAACTAAACACATCTGGAATCTAAAGTTATGGGAGAGTGGTAAGCACTCACTGCCAGAGCTGCAATAGAAGTGTATTGAATACCCTGAAGGTTGGGCAGGAGGATCCTGCATGATTCTTTCCCGCTTCCTAGGTTGTTTTAACCAGTGCTCAGAAACCAGAAACATGACTTGCGGTTATGTTACTCTAACCGTTGTGTGAAGAACACTTTAAATTTAGAGCAAAAGTTGCAAATGTGTCACTCTTTGTTGATACCAAAATTATGCGCACAGTTACAAAAATAACTTGAAAAAATCAGCTATTGTTCCTTTTTACAGACTTACAGCACCTCGTTGAAAGCATAGTGGAAAGAAAAGCTTTCCTCATAAGCACTTACCTGGGGAAAAGATCTGGCAGAGATGGGGTAGATTAAGAGTCTAACGCAAAATGTGGAAAAGCTTGTCAAGCTTTCGTTAATGCCATCTTCTCACTTAGTGTCTGTTCCCTCCCTGAAGGCCAATCTGTAAGTGGAATCAGACAACTGCAAAGTAATTTGCAGCTGGCTGACAGTCTGTACAAAAACATCCTGAATGTCTAAAACTTCTGCAGAAAAAATAATTGTAAAATCACTTTCACTGCAACACCAAGATCATGGGACACTTCACAAACAGACCAGGATTAAAACACTCAATCATAGCTTAGACTGCTCAAAAATGATGACTTTCTTAATTAGGTTTGAGACATGCCATTTTGTATCCTATGACCCTTATAAAGAACAACTTTCTCAAATACTAGTGTATCTGAAGATCCTTATGACAGATATTTTGATAGCTACATTAAACAGCTGAGATAAAGAACATGGAGGGTGTTAATTCTAGCACAGTTGGAGGTGGCCCTAATCACCCACTGTCCTGGGTTCAGCAGCAGCAGTCATTTTTCTCCTTCTTAGTACCTGGTGCAGTGCTGTGTTTTTGACTTTCAGCCTGGGAACAGCACTGATAACACCGATGGTTTCAGTTGCTGCTCAGTAATGTTTACTCTGACCAAGGACTTTCTGAGCCTCATGGGCTGCCAGGGAGTACGGGAAGCCGGGAAGAAGCAGAGCCAGGACACCTGACCTAAACTGACCAAAGAGGTATTCCATACCACAGCACATCATGCCCAGTGTATAAACTGGGGGCAGTTACCGAAAAGGATTAGATCACTGCTGGGTCAGGCTGGGTATCGGTCGGTGGGTGGTGTGCGGTTTTATTCTCTTCCCTTGTTATTTCCCTTATCATTATTGGTGGCGGCAGCAGTGGTTTGTGTTATACCTCAGTTAGTGGGCTGTTCTTATGTCAACTGTGGGAGTTACATTCTTTCTCTTCTCCCCCCTGTCCCTCCAGGAGGGGGGAGGGAGGATGTGTGGGGAAGTGAGAGAGCAACTGTGTGAGTTATGGCTGGGCTTAAACCATCACACCCACAAAGCATGTTTGAGAAGAAGCAGCTCTAATAGTTGAAGCAGAGTTCAATAGACAAAGAGGTCTCTTAACATTTCCTCTGAGTATCACAATGAACTCTGTTGACAAGTGGGGATGAAAATTTGGTTGCTGTTTTGATAATCCTAATTACTGGTAGTAACAGACATGACCACTCCATCAGTATGTTATTTCTTGCTTTGAAATGCTGTTACCTACCCAGAGTGCAGCAATGATGGGAAGTTTCAAGAGGATGATGGCCAACATGGATTAGAAATGTTAATTTAAATTCATATACTCCTACATAATAAAAGTACACAGAAATATAGGAACATGAAAACTGTTAAAATTTATCGCCGGTAACAGTATGGATGATTGTATTTGGCACGTATTGCAGAACATACCTGTGAAACAAGAATTACCATCTAAATGACTGCAACTCCCACAGAGATGATGGAATGTATTTATTAAGTAACTGACAAGCTGATAACAAAGACTGATATAACTTCAACTCCAGGTTAGTCAATTTAAAATAACTACTAAATAAACAGCATACAGGAACATAAGCCTTAGCTGTTGTAAGGAGTGAATGTGGCAGGGTGCTAGTAGTTGGGGGAGCTGCAGGAGGGGTCTGTGGGAAGAGGGTAGGGCTACCCCCCCCAGGGACAACTGAGCCCATCAGCTTATTCATTTAACATGAATCATTTTTACAGAGAGTTTATATGATGCAGTCACAGCAATGAAGCGCTGTATTTGGTGATCAAGAAACCTTTCAGTCCCTATGTTTGTAATGATGATGCAAAAATCCCTCTTCAGCTGTGTGTTAACAAATTTGTATGCCAGGCTCCTGTTGAGACTATGGTTGCATGCAGCGTCATCTATCCTGAGATTACCCTTATACTCATCTTAAAACTTTCAGGTATTTATATGTATTTTCTTGGTCTGTTTTATTTTCATGAGGTGAATCATACAAGCTGTGTAACATGGAGCTTAAAGTCAGGGGGGTGATTTTTTCAGGATAGTAGTACGGATTGCGTTTTTCCCCTGCTTTGAAGGAAATTTAGTGCAGTAGTTAAGGCTGAACCCTGGGAGGTCACTGCTGTCATCCTGAGATCTGGATGTCAGATTGCAGTGGGAATAGAAGGCTTCAAAGACAGAGAAAATGGCTGGAGCTTGTTCTTCTGCTTAGTCAATCAGGAAGAAACTCCTTAACTTTAAGGAAACAGGAAATGAAAAAGAACTTGGTTATGCCAGTTTCTATACACAAGCCTTTGACCATAGAAGGCTTGGTGCAAACTTGAGAATATCAATAGATTTTGAGTGCAGGTGCTGTTTTTATTTGTCATCGTTTTGCTTGAACTGCTGGTAGGGAAGGGATCCAGATAGAATTTACCATTTTCTGATTTCTGTTGTGCTAGGAATTGCCAACCAAATACTCTACTTATATATACTCGCAGACACCTGGCATAGGAGAAAGACAACTCCTATTTCTGGCACAGGACTTTGTCTTTTGTCACAGCTTCTGGAACTAATCAGATGGAAAATTTACTGAGATACTGAATTTGGATATTTTTTTCTAAGTAAATCAAGCAAATGCACTTTTCCTGACATCGTGTGTGAGCTACTGTGTTAAGAACATAAATCTAGTGTTTTTCTTAGGTATTAAGCAGTTTAACAGGCTGACAAGATGCGTCTGAATAATGGAAGTATAATCCATTTTTACTTGCCTGTAGACCCTATGTTTTTATATCTATCTATATATATATAGATATATGTATACACACACGTAAGGATGCTTTACAGGCAGTCCTTAGCCAGCAGGCTAAGAAAGATAATTTCAGGACATCATTATGATCTTGAGGAAGGGGTGGTGGATCAGTTGTACATGTAGTGTTGTCCTCAAAAGGACCATATTACTCACTATTAGATGAATTCTTTTCTGTTTCCAGTCTCTTCTGGTTCATGCCACTTGAAAAAAAAAGCACAAACCACACCTCAAGTCTACCAAATAATGACTCAAATGCGTGTAAAGCAGGAAAGGCTAGGTGAAACTGCTGTGAACAGAAGGTGAAAGGAGCATCACAGCCACAAAACTGCTTCTCTGCTATTAGGCTGGCATGAAAAGAGATGGAGTTTATTACATATTTGCTCCCAAAATCTAGGTGATTCACTGAGAAGTTTAAAATACTAGCATAAATGTAGCAGGTTTCCATTATGCCTGCACCTATTGTTCCCAAAATGTTTCGATTATCAAAGAAAGGTTTTGGAAAAAGCCTATTGCTGAAAATAAAACTGATTCCAGCAAAGTAACGGTTGGTCAGTCCAGCAAAGTAACGGTTGGTCAGTAGTACTGTAAGGGTTGTGAGTGTGTGTATATATCTATATATAGATATATAGATATATATATAAGCAGTCACACAGATATATATTATGTGTATAATACATACATAGGCACAGTCACACAGTTACATCTAAAATAGAAGTTAGGGGCAAACCTTTGCTATTAGAATTGACCAGGATTTTTTCCAAGATTAGTTTCATCCGAAAGTGACAATTTATTAAGAGGTTTGAAGAAAAGGTCAGTTCCTGATAAAGCTTCAGTAGGAAAGTTATTTCAGGTCCACCCTGAATACCTGATAATGAGAAACCTAGCAGCTTAGTTCCTACAGTGTTCATTAAGGGCTGAGAGAAGCAAGACCTTAGGTTTGATTGGGTGGCTATTCCTGTCTTCTCTCTCAGAAAACTTCAGGTTTAGCAGAAATCCAGGAAGCCAGTAAGTAAAAAAGAACACTATAAAGTTTCCGAACAGATGTCTTGCAGCAGTTCTAGCTCCAGTCGTAGTTTTCATGAGCATAGCCCATCCAAACAGTGCCTCCTCACTTTTTATCATTAGCTCAGTGAATTACTTTACAGCAGTTTTATTTTCAGTATTGCCTTTTTCCCAGTGGAAGTGATCATTTGATGAATGAAGAGGGAAGTACCCACTGAATCCTGAAATAACTATGCACAGAAGCCTCAGGTAGTAGCCTGCTTTTACATTGACTTTAATATACCTTCCCTTTCCCTTCCTTGGTTCATTCTGTCCAGTCAGGCTTGCTGAAGTTTTGAATTCTGAGTGCTCTGAAATTCTTCTTGCAGCATCAAAAGTAAAAACCATTGCCTTTGTGACTTACTGTAATAATAGTATGAGAGCACAACTGTTTTGTTAAGAATGCAGTTGAAGTCGAGTGCCAGTGCAGAGTGGCTCATTAAACCACTGCAGCAATGAACTTTTCTCTTAGGCAAGGGGCAAATAATAGAGTCAGCTATAGGTTTTTCTCTTATTTCATCTTCTTGGATGTCTTTATTTTCAGAGGGAATCGTGTAATGCCTGTACATTGATCAAAGTGAAAGTAAAAATATGGGTTAAAGAACTCAGTGGTGTTTGAAAGCACCTACTGCAGTTTGCCAGCATCTGAATTTTTGTCAGGTATCCCCATATATTTGATTTCTGCCTTATACAGAGACAGGCCTTGACTTGTACAAATTAGTACTGTTTTGTGCGTCAGTAGCTGGGTTACATGCGTGTTCAAATAAACACAGCATCCAATTCAGAGGTCATAATTATTCTGTGCTGAACTTGCCAGTCACAGGGCTGCAGTCCCATCTATACTCAGAACAGCTCACAGCTGTGCTGGGTATAGCTGCTCAGCTCTTGTCTTTTGCTAGAGACAAGAGGAGGATGTCATTTATAAAAAAATCAGTAAGTTATCTTGCTGAAGAAGCACTGAATTAACCAACTTTACAGTATAAATGCCACATTTTCTTTGCACCAGGAGGACAAAATGTTTAGCAATAAGCAAAAAGTGCCCATAGAGATGCTGAAATATGTCCAAGACAGAGTAGTAATAGTGCGCTTTCACAAAGGTGTGTGGGAGACCATAGCAGTGTCTATTTCTTCTTAAGTGAAGGGAGAAATAAATGCTACAATAAAAGCAGACCCAGTAGCATACAGAGAATCATAGAACAGTCAGGGTTGGAAAGGACCTTAAGATCATCCAGTTCCAACCCCCTGCCATGGGCAAAGACACCTTCCACTAAACTATGCCAACCCGGCCTTCAACACTGCTGGGGATGGAGCATTCACAGCTTCTCTGGGCAGCTCATTCCAGTGCCTCACCACCCTTACAGTAAATTATTAGTCTTTGTTGCTATACCTATACTTAAGTAGAACAGAGGGCAAGACAAATAACTAAAAGCTGTGCTAACAGAGTTAGACAAGTCTGCAAAATATCAGCATCAAAACTCATGTAGGTCTCTAGCCATGGTATGAGCAATTATGAATTCATAACATTTTCTATCAGTATAAAAAATTTAGTAGTGAATGGCACTACACATTTGCAGGCAAACATTGTCAAAAAGGTGTGATGCCTGTTTTCAGGATGTTTAAAATGCCCATAGGCAATCTAACAGATGGATAGATGCCATTTATTTTGGTTTTAGGATGAGGTTAGAAGCTTTTTTTTAATCCTTTGCTGCTGCTTTGTTCTTTCTCTGCACCTCTCCTTTATGCCATGTAACTCCCCAACTCAAATACAACACGAAAGAAATTTAAGTGTACACTTCATATCTATGTAACTGAATAGCTGTAAAGGATTTTAAGGGCCTCAGCTCATATATTTTTGAATACCCAGATGACAGAGACATACACTTCATCAAGTCAGACTTTATAACCTTTGTCCCTCCCAAAAAAAACCAAGAAAGCCTTTTAGAATATAAAGTGGACTTTGGCTGCAGTGAAGTCTGCCAACTGCTCTTGACTGCCACAGCACATTTGTAGCTAAACTGACAGTGCAGATTCTCTAAACATCTATGCACAGCCAAGTTTATCACAGCGTTGTTCTTGATGTTTGTAAATTAGTCTTGCTTCTCTCTCATAAAAACCTTTGTAGCAGAACTGAGCATTCAGCAGTTCTATGACAGGAGACACTGTTATTTTGGAAGCACAACTTTTTTTTGTTCAAATTATCTTGTTGACAAGAGGCAAGCCATGCTGGAGTCACTCAGGGTGTTTCCTGCTATGTGACAAATCCAGCCTGCTCTATCACTTGCGGTTTTAACATGTGGTGCTTTTGTAGAGGAAGGTACTTTATGAACTGACATCTTCTTGCTACTTCACAGCCTTATATCTCAAAAATATTAAACTACAAGTCAGTTCTTGAAAGCGATTCTACTTCTGCTGAAGAGCTCAAAATTAAGCTTTTGTCCCAGTTTTGAGCTATCTTCAGAATGACATCCTTCTCAGTTCAAGGTTGAAAATGCTTCAAACTGTTGGTATGTTCCATTACAAGAAGGTAAAACTAAAGATCACCATTTGCTTATATACAAAGATTAGGCTCTATTCCTCTGAATTAGAGTAAACTAAAATCAAATTGACACTCTTGCTTTAGTTTCAAGTGCTTTGCTAGTAGATTCATGTTACTAAGCATTACAGTTTAAGACCAGAAAAGAAAATAGTATTGAATCAGTTTGTCTGCTTTCACAAAGAGAATAAGAGCACTGAATTGTTATCTTTCAATTTAAAACCTCCAAACTATTTTAAAGTGTGTTGAAGCTTTATGCAAGTCAATGTCCAGCACCGGTCATTGAAAACCAAGTGAAAAGCAGCCCAGTGGTCTTGCCTTCCCAACAGCCTGCTTAAAACCTGCAGTCCTCCCCCAAATGTCTAGTTGGCAGTCCTACCAGCAAGCAGTAAAAGGAATGCCTATAGTTCCAAGTGTAGCAAAAAAGCCCCAAACCCAAACAGGGCCCTAACACCCCTTGCCCCCAGATGCCACACAGTTCAGCAGCACTGCTAGAAACCAGAGCCTAGCTGTTGCAATCAGAATTCTCACAGAGCTGTACAGGGAGGAAAGGGAGCTGGAGTGATAGTTTTCTTGGCAACGCAGGACTTCAAGCAAAGACTGAGAAATTCTACAGTTTTGTCCCTTTTACATTATTTTAAGTGTAGTGTTGTTTTCCAATACTCAAAAAAAGGGCTATTTTAAGCACTATGCTTTCCATGGCAAGTACTGCAGTAATACTCTTGAGCATAGATTCTGATTAAAGAGCGGTGAGCCTTGCTGTTAGTAGCCCATTTGCTAGCCTCTCTGCAGAGACAAACAGAGATTTTACATCTGTGCTTTTCTCTAAGAGCAGTTAGTGACATGAAAAGATTTGATTTGTAAATGTCTAAGGCAATAGACTTCATCTTTATAGCATAGAGAGAAAGGAAGCATGAAGCAGTGAATTGCACAGCTGCCTAGAGAAGAACCACATTCTTTCCAATATCGCCATTTATCAGACAGATGAAACAGGGAAATTTCTATGAGGGTTATCTCAATAGCAGCACAGAATATATACACTACTTCCTCAAGCATGTGCAGATTTAATGAGTTTCCACCCTCCAAGAAAACCTGAAGTTCTGCAGATTTACTCACTCCCCCTCACTGCACCTTTATTTACACTTAGTAAAGACTTATTCAGTGTGCTCTACATTTATATAGGGGGGTGAATCCTTTACATAAAGAATCAATTAATAATCACCCTTCTTTTTTAGTAAGAATAAATAATCACTCTTTGTTTTTTACTGAATCAATAATTATCAGTAATCATCCTTTGCTTTTAGGGCATAGACATCTCAAAATTCGTATATGTCAGGAACACACTGTCCAAATGCTCAAGCTTATTAAGTATAAATACTTTTCCAAGAGATTCTTTATCTCAGGTTTTTTTGTTTGTGTCTGCAGATATCTAAAAATTGCCATGAGTTTGTACATATTATGGCTGTAATTGTCCTTAATAAACTTGCATATTTGGACAGCGTGAAGAGCGTGTTCTTGGTAAGACATATTTGTTATCAGACGGGAAGTTTTAAATGTAATATATTTTAAGGCATGAAGATGTTCTTTAACTCTCTATGGATGCAGTCAGCACACAGTGGTAATGGTGTAGGCACTGCTCTTACGGTTCTGAGGAGTTCAGGCACTCGGGTAGATGGGAGCTTTATCTAGAAATGGCAAGGGATTTCAATCTAAATTTCAGTTGCTCAGTTACTGTTATCCTGTATTGAAGTCAGTTATAGAAAACAACAAAGAAAATTAAATTACAGGCAGAGCACTGTTAATAATTTAAAATAATTCAATGCTAACACTGATAGAATGTATAAAACTTTAAAGTGAGCTAGACAAAAAAGAGAATGTTTTCCTTTCATAAACCACTTAGATATTGATAGATATTGCTATTTCTTTTAGAAGAGTTTTGGTAGCTATCTTAAAGAAACTGTCCTTTGAGCATAAAACCAGTAAAGGCCAACTAGAACACACTGCATTCCCCAGTAAGTTACATTAGAGGACTAGAACTAAAATGATTTTAGTGCAGCTGAGGAAGTCAGACCATTCTGGAAAGTGCATCCCCTGATCTTCTTACAGATAAATGTGCAGAAGACTCAGAACTAACATTTATTTGAAAAATTGCTTTTTATCTCCAGTAATAAAACATGCAAATATATAAAATCTTTCCCTAGCCCATGTTTAAGTTATCTGAAGCAACCCTGCATGTATTTAGATTTTAAGTCAGCTTTAATTAAATGTTTTACTTATGATGAAATCAGGAGAGACCTCTCAAAACCTCAACTCAACTCAAGTTGTTTGAAGATAGATTTCACAAAAATACAAAAATTAAACTTGGACAAGTTACTGTTCCTTTCAAAGAAGCTTCACACGCTGAATGAGCCATTTAAACTATGGCTCAGGTCATATCACACATAAAATCCAAATTCCGTGGTGGCCTCTCGCTTGGTAAGATGGTAAGAATCAGAAAAACTTGTAGTTTCAAGCATCCTCCATAATACATTGGGACAAAAATGGAGAAGCATTTTTAAAGCACAATGATAAGGGGTTTTAAATCAAGTGTTTACGTCTGCAGTTGTTTATCAAGGCTCCAATGTCCATTTGTGTGCTGTTCAGTCACTACAAACAATAGGCAGTAAATATAATCTGCGCTGTATTGTACGTTAACCCATCTTGGGTTACTTTAAAAGTTGAACACATTTAAGAAACCCATGGTTTGACTCTCCCTGAAGAAACACAGCTAGACACTGGATGCTAATAATCCAACTCTTTCCATAGCAGCAGCAGCAAACTAACTACAGAGGTCATTATCTCCTTGGTACAGGTGAGTTGGGCAGTCTGACACTATCAGCAGCTCATTTGTCTGCTGTTGTCCAGCTCTAAATCCAGTCTGTGGGAGATAATGTGGATAAATTCTTTTTCCTACTTCCAAAACTTGATTCTTTCTGCTATGTTCTTTCCTATTCTTTATTCTGCCCTTCCTAATCTTTATTCTGTCAGCTGCAGCCTGAAAGTCTCCTGGGTCCTCCGCTTCCCTCTCCTGAAATTTTAGACTCCTCTCAGCCCTTTTTACTCACCTTCATATCTGCAGTCCTCTTGAATTCTCAACCTTTAGCTTCTATTTCTTAAGTTTCTGCAGTTGCTCCCCTCCATTCCACCCCATTTCTCAAGAGCCCAGTCAACTGGTACTGCAAAAAAAACCCATTATTTTTCTTTCCAACAGTGTTGAAAAGTCTCGAGCTATGTCTACACATCACAAAAGGTCCTCCTATCCCACCGCTTCTCTTGTGTCAGCAATGGCATGAAATCTAACAATCTAAGCAAGCTTTATATCTCCAGCAGGAACTGCTTCATGTCCTTTTTCTGCTGTTCGGCTGTAAAACTAATGCTCCAAGACCAAGGTCACACTAGCCGTTGCTTTTTTAGGCTTATGTCCCTCACACACAGATTCTACCTTATTACCTTGTTCTTTTCAATTTATTTTCTCACTGTATCAGCAGGGAATTCCCAAGAATACAGCCTCCCAGTTCTAACCAAGGGCCCTTTCTCTGCACCTCTCCTTCCAGTCTGAAGCACTGTGAAGCTGCTATTTCCCTCCAGGATGGCATATTTGCAGCCCTTTCCCTTTCCAGAGCTGTGGCAGCTGGTGCATGCTCAGTAAGTCTGAAGAGATGGTTCATTAAGAGTCTGGACATGTCGGTGCTGTGTGAGAACAGACTATATCCAGTCTGCTCAGGCAAAAAAAACCCCTCCATTGTTAAGGTCTTGCTTGCAATAACAATGTACCTTCCCAAGAGCTAACTGAAGTTCCTAGTCTTGTGACTTAGAAAATGTGGGTAAGTTAAGTTTTCCTTGGGTCAGCAAAGGTGTAGTCATGCTAAAGTTTTCCAGAAAGCAAAGGCTTCAGAGAATGAAGGGACAATAAAATCCAAACTAAAAAACCCCAAACCAACAAGCCAGCACTATACGACTTCCTTAATTTAACACAGAGACTTCTGCAACTACTTTGGCTGAAATAATAGAATGAAATAAGAAACATTAAAGGGAATATATATCTGAGTGTGTATACAAATACAGAAAAGCCATTCAGACTGGAGAAATTCACACAGCTGCTTGGCATTACAGGGTAGTCAGAACTACTTGTTACTAAAAAAAGTAGCAGGAAACCTCAATAATAGCCATGCTGTCGTCCCCACCTCTAATGTATACGCTATCAACACAGCCAGCAAACACTCTCTTCCTAATGGAGCTGTGTGAAATAGGCTTGGTTTTCAGCTCTGTAAAATGGAAGGTCATTCTCATTCCTAAATTAGTTTGGGGGGGGGGGGGCTAGGTAAAAAACCAACCCACAACAAAAGCACAAAACCCTTACACAGTCTCTAGCCTTTATTTGCATTATCATTTCACAGTAAGCTTTCTGCAGCAGAATCAGAATGATCCCCTGGGAAATGCATCAGTTATTCTGTCCTTAGAGAGTACATTTATGCTGTATCATTGCTACTTTTAAAGAGCTAGCTTATTGTCCTCAGGAGAACATTTCAGTTGCGTTGCCCTTGTGGTGGCTGCTTCCAAATGTATTTTCGTCCTCGAGATGTGCTGGTGGTGATGCCTTGTTGATAAGAAAATCAGAATAGTTTTCACAAACATTTAAATTCAGCCATACTAGAAATTACTTTTCAGCCTATGGAAGAATAACAGAGAAGCAAAGCATCACAGACTTTTTTCTGGGTTTGCAGAGATTTGTGCAAGTGGAAGGAGAAGAAACTGCAAGATGCTCACAAAAGTACAAAGAGAAAAAAACCCAGTAATGTAATGGAGTAAAACTGGGCATCCTAGAGCATGACTTGATCTGTTCCACATGCACTTAAGGAATCTTAAGAATACCTTGTGCTTTAATCTTAAGAAACAAACAAAAAAAAAAATCACTGCCAGTCACTCGTGAGATTAAGCTAATTCAATAAACGAAGGTAGCTCAGGGCAACCTGAATGTTTTATAGCTGAGGGGGATTAGACTGATGGAAATTGAATCTCTCTTTCATCTGAGCTGGATTGTGAGTGAAACTGACAATTTCACTCCTGCTTTTTAAGATTACATTAGTTTTTCATCAATTTCATTAAGAGAAGAGGGATAAACACCTTGAGAAATAACCCAACACCTGGAGAAATAACCAAACCCCAAAATATTCCAGTTTAAAAAACTGTATTTGAAGTATAGAGGGGGAGATGAGTCTCTCCTGCAAAGCATCATACAAATCATGAATAAAATTCCCTCTTTCCTCTTTCATTACTAAGGCAGAAAAGCAAAGCACGGGGAATGGTTCTGTAACCATAGCAACATTAGCCACTTTTTTCTTTTCCGAAGAGGCACTACAGTTTGGATCCTGCATTCTGAGGATAAAGTTTGTACCCAGGAAAAAAAAAGGAATTACTTAATTGTGTTCCTTATGACTGCTTTTTTCTTTTCTGAAGTAGCTTAAGAAAGAGGTTGCAAGCAGACAACAAGGAGTGCGACTGTTTATACCCTTTCTTAAATAAGGCGCAAAACATCATATATAACTCTCAGGAGTTCATATTTGGGAATTATTGCTGTGCATAAAAACATATTCATTTAGAATGGTCAGTTATAAGAAATTTGCAATAATAACAGGAAGTACTATAATTATAGTTTCTATATAGTATCAGTTTAACCAGCGAATGTTGTTTTTCCATCATCATCGCTATGAATTTCCTAGATGCTGTAGCTTCAGTCAGGTACAAAAAACTTGCTTTCTGCCTCCCTTCCTCTTATTGGGCACATGGAATCTCAACTTGCATTCGCTGCAAAGAATTGTATTCACAGTAGGTTACAAGCACAGGCAGTTCTATCAGACTGCCTGTTCCCTTGAAGCTCACAGTTAATACACATTTTTTATGAAAAGCCATCCTCAGAGATAGATGCAGTCATAAAATAACACACTACTAAGTATTTAAGAATACTGAATTCGAAGTATTTTGGTCTCTGAGGCAATCTGAACTCATTTGTTCAATATTCCAATATAATGAAACAGCCAAGGTCACTGTGAAGGGTTCTAGGAGATGCACTGGATCCTTTTACAGCATCATGACAGGTAGACACAGAAAGACACTTATTCATTAAAATAGGTTCTAGTTACCAGAAAAGAACAGTGTCAGAAAAAGGATGCTAGCCAGCAATTGGAAAACAGTGTTCAATAGCTTAGACAACTTGCTCAAGTTACTTTGCCTACATATTTCATTTACATTTACAAAGTGCAACAGTCCAATAATGGTACTTGCACTGCAGTCACTAAGGCACTCAAGTACCACCAAAATGGCAATCATAGAGCCATGAAACATAGTTTCTAGAGATGCTGATGTCCTGGAGCAGCATCTTGATAAAACCTTGCATCCAGTTTACTTTTCCTTTATTTTCTTTTTTAACATTTCTTGTTAGAGCTCTCTATTAGGAATGTTCTCTCAGGCTTAAGGTAGTCAAATTTATGTGATTTATTACCTAATAAATGTAAAGCATTAGGATTTTATGTAAATGGTATGTAGCTCCCATGAGGTAGTTATTCTTCAGGCAAAACTGAGCTACCAGTTTTTCTTTTGGATACATGAGAAGTTATATCCTTTTAGGACTAATCTATGCTATACATAGCAAGATTTATTTAGATTTACGTGAAGGTCATATTGGCAACAAGAGAACTACAATTTCTGAGATGTAGCATATTTTAATGCTTCACACTAAATGAGGAAAGTATCCTTTCAAATTGTTATGAGGATATATCAGAAAAGAATACTTGCCAAAACTCTGCATGTAGCTGATAGAATTCATTTATCCTGGCAATTTCAAGTGAACTGAGTATCTGACTTCAAATGAGCACAATCATATATGCTGCAGCTGCTCATGGAGGCAAAGAGAGTGTATTTCATTTTGGGATCCTGAGCTGGGCAAAGTGGATGCTCTAAAAATTGGCCACATGGGCCCATTGGCTGTATTAAGGCATCAACTACATCAGTAAAAGGAGGTTGCTATCCCTTTTGATCTACTCCAGTGTGTTTCAATTCAAAGCTTTCTGATTTACTTCAGGCAAAAAAGTGACTGTTTAAACTGTTCTATCCAATTCTGTCCAAGACACATGAGACGGTATTTGCATGAACTGCTTAATCACCAGATTGCTGATGCATGACAGTGTAAGCTCCAAAAGAGGGCAGCGACAAGCAGCGATAACCTGCCCAATAATTTTCTCCCTCTTCCTGCTCCATTGATTTTCCACAATGGTAAGCTCTCTCTTCAGACTTGTAGGACTCTTATGAGGAATGTTAGGAAAGGGAATTCCAAGGTTTTAATCAAGAAGAGAGAAACAATATCATTATCACTAAACACTTTCAATTTATGACTATATTGCAGCTTCATGCAGTGTATAGAAGTTAAATTATAATACAGATGTAAGCAAATAGTAACATGCACACAACTCAGTACAATAACTTATTTCTTGCTCTTGTAACATTTATATCTTTAATATTATGCTATGTAGGAGGCTGTGTGAATGTCTCTCTGACTTTTAATGTGTTAAGGCTGAATGTAAAGGCAGTTGTTTTGCCAAAATGACACATTTCAGAAACATCTGAGTAACTGAAGGGTTTCTTAATCTTCAGAACCTTAATTGGGCTGAAAACAAAAGTTAGTCCAGAACCAGTCTATTTATAAGCTTCTGGAGTAACTCTTTACCCTCATAAAGCATTTTAAAATTGACTGTTAGGTTACTCGGGTAAGGCTTCAGTAAAAAGCATCTTTCAAATACAATTTGTAGCAATATTATGTAACTACATTTATTTGACCCAAGTGCTGTGTATTTGCCACTGAGAGCAGAATAACCTGAATGCCAGAAGCCCACAGCATGTGACAGATTTCCAGAGTCATCCCCTCACCTTTTTTCAGTAGGAACAATTTTATACAAATCACGCACATAAATCTAGTGAAGCGATGTCTACGCAGTCTGTATGCTGTAATATGTAGAACGCCGACACATCCAAAAAGGTGATCCTCTTCTGTTGTCTTTTTAACATTATCCCTCTCCTTAATTTAAAAGAAGAAACACTAGATAAGGAAAAAATCACTGTTGTTTGTGAAGGAGCTGGCACAAGAGTGAAACTGATCATTCTTAAAACGCTATAGAGGGACACCGACGACAAAAATAGAACAACAAATCCAACCATAAATAACATTTAGGATGGCAGATGTCAGCTAGCAGGAGAGAAACAAACAAAGCATAGAGGACAATACAAGAGTGCCTTCCTTCCCTGCAATAACTACTCCTTAACTTTTAACAGCGCTTACGCTCCATTTTATATGTGAGAGTTGAAACTTAAAAATCTATTTCTATCAAATCACAATTGATTTAATAAGCATTACTCAGATGCAGAAGACTGTGCCAAATGATCAAATGTTACTTGAAGTAATTCACTGCATGTGGAAAAGCCACCGTCTTCAAACTGTTATAAAGACACTGCTGACCAGGGAATTAAGTCTGCACAGAAGACACAATGCACCAATGCAACAGCACACAATGGACTATAAGGGGAAAAGATGTATTAGGTAGTGATGTTTCTCCCCTAAATCTCTTTTTCTAACCTTTCTTTTTCTGCATGATCCAAACATAAATGACTGTATGAGAGACAGATACAAGCTGTTAAGTCTATTGTGCTTTTCATCTGCAAATTAAACTGCAGTAAACCCAAAGTAAGTCTCCATGCTAAAGTTGTTAAGACCTTCTCTGTCAATAACTTGCATAAAATGAATTACACAATTATACCTCAGCACAAACTGTAATGACTACAAATTACAGCAGTAATTGTATTATACAGCAAAGTGATTTGATTCATTGCTTACAGGGCATAATTAATAAGCTGAAAGAAGATTATCTACGTATTCCATCTTTAGAGTATATTTTTTCTAAAGAGTACTTTGTTGGCATTTTTTACCTAACATCACATTGCTCTGACTGCCAAGAATATTCAATGCCTTTTTTCTGGGTGCAAGTCATCTTAAATTACTGATTAAGTCAGGAAGGGTCTGTAAAGAATCAACGGGCATCGCTACTCCCAGGAGATGAAAGAAAGTGATAAAGAGAGATAAATAGAAGGCAGTCTTGTATGGAAGAGAGCTCTTTATGGGCATCTGTTGGTGAGCAAGGTCAGGGAGCTGACTAAAGCAGATTACATTTCTGTTAGGTGACAGTTAATTTTAATTTCATTGATTGTTGTTAAGTTAGGATAACAAAATAGCCTTTATTATTTCCCATGGGGAAAAGAATTAGAAGGAAAGGCCAGGCTAGGCTGACACATCACAGTCCCAGCTTCCCATCCTAAACAAGAAGCAATTAAGTTTGGTAGAAAAGCCACTCTAAGCTGTCATTCATATATGAGGACTGCACAGACTGAAGTAATAGAGGAACACCTGGTGGACTGGGCAAAGAAGCATCTTTAAGTCAGCCAAAACTGCTTGGGCTATGTTCACAAGGATGGCAGTCTGTCTTAAGGACATGAGGAAGGGCCTCCCTGTCTAGTACCAGGTCATCTGTACCTAGTTACGGAGTTGGCAGAGCATTTTTTTGCAAAAGACTGCTGTGTCAAATTTGGAAGCAACATTGCACAAGGAACTGAGAAACAGAAAATGGATGGAAGGAAAAAGATCTTAACTCTGGAGGTAGACAACTTGTTCAAGTATCTTGATAACGAGGGAAGGAGTGGAAATGGTCATTTACAGCATGCCCCAGAATCCTTCATATTCTTGCCAGTAGTTCTTTTCAAGCCTGATGTACTCTGTGAAGATATTTTTGTATACAAGGAAGCTGATCAACTAAGAATAACAAAGCAAGAGGGTAATGTATACAATAGTTTCAATTTCTGTCCTAGCTGCATCACTGGTCATTTCAGTCTGAGACTTTGCTGGGGTTTTGCTGTTGGTTGGGTTTTTTTAAATGAAGTCTTCATTTTATAAACCTGCATTATTTTCCTCATTAAAGAACTTTTTTCAGGTACTTCCAACTAGACCTTTCTGTTCTTAAGTGCAATATTAAATAGCAGAGCTGCTGTGGAATGCATTTGTCCTCATCCTGCAGTCATATGAAGGAAATTTGGGAAATCTGGTATTTGTCTGAAAAGATAAGGCTCATAGAAACAAAAGCTTTAATATTTTTTTTGGTTTCTATTTTGCTCAACAGAATAGAAGCTAGTAATTTATTATTAGAAAAATCTCCTTAATCTAAATGCTGATTCCACTTGCTCTTTATTAGGTGATTATAATGAAGAGTATGAAAATCAGGAAAGAAGCCAGAACAGCACTCATCTCTACTTTGTAACAAGGTAAGGAATACCTGAGAGCTTCATGACTTTGTCCTTTGACATGATCTGGAAAACAATTTTAGCATCTTCAAACAGGGTTGTTAGTCAATAAAAGGAGCTATGGTTTTCTTTAGTATGTGCTTTGATATCGTTAACAATACTATTTAAAATGCTAATATGGTATTCCAGTGAAAAGCCTGGGTTTCTGAATGCTTGTATTTCTTCATAACAATCTCTGCAGTTGCACTCAAACAGGGCAAATAATCTGGCTGTCAAATATTTGATAGCCAGCTTGAGCAGAAGTACGTAACTTTGGAGCCGGGAATAATTCCTAATAATTGAAAGCAATTCATATTCATGCAGAGTGCATCTAAGAAACATACAGTTTAGAGTACTTTTCATCCCAAGAATAATGTCAATAAATCCTTAATTTTATAAGGACTCTTTCTTTTCCCCTGACATAATTATCTTAAAAATGTATTACAGCTGTAGGTCATATTTTAATGCAAATGAAAGATTTTGGTTTCTTTTGTTTGTGGGTTTGTTTTGTTTTTTAATAAAGACACTTCCTGTTTAGAGAATATGGTACCATTAATTCTGATTTAAATAATCCTCTCTGACAGGAGTCCCTTATGCTGTAGAGTTAGGGAAAAATTCAATAGACAAAGACTTTTGATTACAGCTGTGCAGTGTCAGGAGAGAAGCATAGTCACAGAGCAGCCATTTTCTCATTTTCATCAGAAAATTAGATAAAGGGGAACTATTATTTAGAATATTATTGCAGCTCTTCCCTCTTTTACCCCAAGAAACACTGCATTTTTTCCTTCCATTCAGTCAGTTAAGAACATCACTTGCACTCACACATGCACAAAAAAAATGAATGGAGGCTGGAACATCCTGATGAAAAAATCAAGGTTCTGAAGTCATGGAAATGAGTGTTGTTATAAGAGTTGGCATTGTAAGGCAGTAGATGAGTGCTAGACTCATTTAATACATCTGAAACTCACTTAGCTTGGACTATATTTTATCAATACAGAAAATACACCCTTCAGTTCTTACACTTGAAAATTTAGACCAAGCATTTGATATCACTGTGTTGAAGGTTTTAATTTATTCTCCCAAACACACAGAGCCATCTAAACTTCCAGACACCAAATATGAAAGATTGAAAATATGCAACTATTTTATCTATGAACATAAGCATCTTGGTGATGTGGAAAAGTAAGTCTCATTATCTTGCAGTAAATTAAGGATGTGCATATCTTAAAAAGAGTTTGTAAGGTAAGAAAACTTTTAAATGCAAAATTGTTTTATAGTATGAAAATTGATTGTATATGAGTGGAGGAAATGGAATATGTTCTTCTCATGGAAACTACATCACAAATGTCTGTAGGTAGTCTGGCAAAGCAAAATCCATAAAGCTTATACATTTTCCTTATTCCTAAACGGAGAATGGCAGTGTACTTGATTTCATCAATCCTAAGTCTATTTCTATAGAGACAGCAGTAAATGCTTAGCGATGCCATGGGAGTGAATATACATTGGCTACTCCAGAAAGCAGAAAAATATATTTCGATTCACTGTGCAGTGTTTGCAATACAATGTACTGATTTTAGAATAGGGCATAATTGAAAATGTAAATAGGAACCACAGAAACTCCTTGTCTGCTCTTTTCCTGGAATTAATCTCGCACTTTGAAGTAGCAGCATTATCTTCTAAATTTTGTACGCTGTTTTCTGCAGGACTAAATTCAAATGCAGAGGCTGAACTGAGTGCATTTTTCCTCCCTAAAGCAGTCTAATGTTCTAATACATGAGGCTTTTCCAACAATCTAAGAAACCGAACAAACCCCAAACAGCCAACCCCCCCAAACTCCAACTTGAATTGCCTCTTTCTCTCAGCAGCTCTGTTAGTAGTAATTTGCACAGGAATGGTTCTCCCCCATCTAAGTTTATTCTTTCATAAAACAGAGATGAGAATCTCTGAATATGATTCAAATAATTGAGTGTGCATTTATTTTTGTTGATGTGTGTCAATACTGCAGAAAAGTTCGGGAGCTAAAGTAGTTGTACCCAAAAAGGCTATCTGGGGCAGTACACAACATGAAACAGTTGTTTTTATGTTCTTTTGCAAAAAAAAAAAAAAAAAAAGTATTTTCTTCTATTTCAAAACAATGTACATATCCCAGAACACCAAAAAGAAAATTTTTCACACTGTGAAATACAATTATATATGAGTTCACCCATGCAAATCTCACGAAATTTCACAAAGCCAAGTGCAAGGTCCTGCATCAGGGTCAGGGCAATCCCAAGCACAAACACAGGATTGGCAGAGATTGGATGGAGAGCAGCCAAGAGGAGAAGGACTTGGGATCCTGGCCAATACAAATCTCAAGATGACCTGGCAGTGTGCACTTGAGCCTGGAAATCAACTATATCATGGACTGCATTCCCCAGAGCATGAGCGGCAGGTAGAGGGAGGGGATTCTGCCCCTCTGTTGCGCTAACAGGAGACCCCCCCCTGCAGTTCTGCATCCAGCTCTGGGGCTCCCAACATAAGAATGATGTGGAGCTGTTGGACCAAGTCCGGAAGCGGCCACAGTTGGAGAGCTGGAGCACCTCTCCTCTGAAGACAGGGTGGTTAAGCATGGATAAAAGGAAGCTCTGGGGAGACCTGATAGCAACCTTCTGGTGCCTAAAGGGGCTGGCAGGAAAGATGGAGAGGGACTTTTTACAGGGGAATATAGTGACAGGACAAGTGGGAATAGCTTTAAACTGAAAGAGGGTAGATTTAGATTAGATATTAGGAAGAAATTCTTCACTGGCATAGGGTGCCCAGGGAAAGTGTGGCTGCCCCATCCATGGCAGTGCTCAAGGCCAGGTTGGATGGGCTTGGAGCAACATGGTCTAGTGGAAGGTGTCTCTGCCCATAGCAGGGGGTTGGAACTGTACGATCTTTGAGGTTCCTTCCAACCCAAACCATTCTATGACTCCATGTACTTGACCACATCTCAGCTTCGAATTTAGAGTAATGAAAAATTGAAGTTCATTGAAATACACCATGCAGACTTCAAGGCTGAAATTAAATTAAAGAATCCATGAACTAGTATTTTTTCAGGCCTGCCAAAAATAGAATGTAATCAACAGGGTGGAAAACTACTGAAATAATTAAACTATGTTTAACAGTTCTGAACCACAGTACTGGATCCTTGTTATACTGTCAGCCTATTTTTTTCTGTGCATGTGTAAGCGTACTATGTTCTAAAGTGCAATACAAATGTATTTCAGTATGACAACCTTAATATTCTTTAAATTTTCACAGTGAAATCAGCAACAATCATGATACACTCATCAACACAAAGAGATGCTGGCTTTGTTTTTAACGCACCATGATGGATGTATTGCAACTATTTTCTCTTCACAGCTTCTTGCATTCCAGGTTCTGCATTGAAGTCTATAAGCCTTAGATAGCTATAGCTTGTTCCAATGCATTTAATTCATAATACTTAAACCCATAATGATTTTTCTTTGACTGGAAGGGCTGTTTCTGAATCTTTTTTAAAGCTCACTTAGGATATTTCAGAGACATTTGGCTGTTAATGTCAAAAAAGAATGACTAAAACAAAAACATGATGAAGACATTACATGTATGCATCTCTCTGTAGAGGCAGATAAGTAGATCCATATTTTCTGCTTTCTTCCATGTGAGTATGCTATCCCTGGAGCGCAAATTGGACCCCCTGTTTGTGGTTTAAGCCCAGCTGGCAAAAGAGAATCATGCAGCCACTTGCTTACTTCTTCTCTTCCTCCCCCTTCTCCCGGAGGGATGGGGAGGAGAATTGAGAGAACGCAACTCGCATGGGTTAAGATAAGGACAGCCCAGTAACTGAGGTATAACACAAACCACTGCTGCTACCACCAATAATAAAAATGATAAGGGAAATAACAAGGGGAGAGAATACAGCCACTCACCACCTGCAGACCGATATCCAGCCCGACTCGAGCAGTGATCCAACCCTTCTGGGCAACTGCCCCCAGTTTTTATATTGGCCATGACGTGCTGTGTGGTATGGAATACCTCTTTGGTCAGTTTGGGTCAGGTGTCCTGTCTCTGCTTCCTCCCGGCTTCCCCTCCTCCC